>RQTK01001056.1:63655-71508 GCA_003991915.1 Elysia chlorotica | reverse complement strand
AGAACCACCAACTTAAAATCTGCCTATTCATCAATATTTGTCCCCAAACCATTTTTCGACTCGTTTCTATGATTTCCCCATATCCATCATCATCTTATGATTGTCAACGGTTTGTGATAACACACACACACAAAATAAAGAATATTTTCTACGATACCCCCCAAAACAACAAAAACAAAAACCAATGACAAACAACAAACAAAAAGCACTGACACAATTATTAGAGAATATCGATACCAAATGGGCAGGTTAGTATCATCAGGAAATCATAATACAAGAATAGAATATCGTTGCTACAGCAGTCAATAACATATCGCTCTTTTGTGTATTGCCTAATAAAACATTTTACATGTTTTAAGCTAGTCTCTATCACGTGTAACATAGAGAGCGCATGCGCATCTTGTTAATCATTAATGGTCCTGACCCTCGTCGCCATTGACCAATCCGTGAGCCGATGCCCCAGCCTAGTAGTTGTAGTTGAGTTGGTTTAACGTCCAACATCAGCACTATATAGGCTATATTGTAGACGGGTCCCAAGACTGACGTCTGGAAATTTTATGTGCTGCCACCACCGAGACAGGGCGGAGATGCCATGACTTCTGTCTCACCCGGTCACATTATACTGACACCGACCCAATCAGTAGAAGGCGAAATCGCCAGAGCTCGAATCCGGACCTTTTGAGTCGGAAGCCGATGCTCTACCCCAGGGCCATCGCTCCCCCCACCCCAGCCTGACCTATACAGGGACCAAGGTTAGTATTAAATTCAAGTCGGTGTTTTTCCATGACATGGCCATTTAGAATAAAAAATAAAAGAAGATGCAGTAAAAAAATGGACAGGAGTGAGGGGCGCATATGGTAAAGGTCGTAACTATTACTTGTTCACTTGACACACACAGAATGATATTAATAGAACTCTATGTTGGTTGACACGCAGCAACTCCAAAACTCGAGCGGTTTCAACAAACTGCACAATACTTTACTGTTAAACTTTCAAATTAATCTTAAGTTACGAAAATGTTAAAGGTTAGTTTAAACGAACTGTAAGTCAAAGTAATGTTATGTTTACTAGCATTTTAATAAAAGAGAATCAATTAACAATAATGATATAGGACAACTGTGCACTTCAGTATAAACTACGGAGAGGTTTAAGACCACTTTAAATTAAAATGCATGATATTAAAGGATTTTTTTATTTTGAGAAATGAAGCCAAAAAGTCTGTTTTTTGTCGTTAAGGTGTTATTTAAAAAGTCATACAAAAGTATAAAATAGGTTTTCTAAAAGTTCATAAAAGAACATAAAGGAACATAAACTAAAGCTAAAGAACCAATAAACACAAAGAAAAGTACAATTTTCGACTTTCCATCACTTTCCTAGGCTTTTACCATTATACTATTGCTTGTTTATTTCTTGTGTCCTGTGTCAAATTCTTTATAAAACCGCAGTGTTATGTGATAACGAAAACCAAAATTTAACCAGGCGGACATCGAGAAAATAACGTTACTATTACAGCGATTTTTAAAGATATTTGAACCCTGTCATTGCAATGATTCGAAAACCTTGGTGCTAAACCC
The DNA here is from genome assembly GCA_003991915.1 of Elysia chlorotica. Taxonomy (NCBI): domain Eukaryota; kingdom Metazoa; phylum Mollusca; class Gastropoda; family Plakobranchidae; genus Elysia; species Elysia chlorotica. The sequence goes on along the minus strand of RQTK01001056.1, from coordinate 69,934 downwards.
GCAATGCAATGGGTACATAATAATTGTATCGTACTTGCATTGAATTGACCATTTAACTGACCATTGTAATTGTGAAGCCCCTGAGAAGTTTGCCCAGCTGACGCCAGGTGCGCTCACCACAGGCCTTGCGATAAGTGGTATCATAGAGAAATCGAAGACGATAAGTAAATGAATATGCGCCGGTGCCCAATCATAGCTCAACCCTGGACTTAGGGAACCAATGAGCGATCGGAAAATGTCATGCATAAAAGGTGCGATTATGTTATCCATTATTGTTGTATGAATCTCAAAGCCTGTGGTATATTTCACCCCTCCAGGGCTCCAGGGATCGAACAGCCGGCCGGACAATAAAGGGTCATTTTATGGTGAGGTTACCTAATCTAGGCAAGTCCGAAGCGAGTGATCGCTATTGTCCATGGTGAACGATGAAAACTGTTATTCTAAGTCTTTCAGCTTTGTATTATGCAAATATCATACAATACCACCCAGTAGGAACACTATTCAGTCGTGTTTGTTTATTAACTGTGCTGTTTTTCTATTGTCCTGGTATGGTTGTATTAAAGAAAATCGTATCATGTAAATATTCAAGTACTTTTTATTCTCTACTAGTTTGCTATTACGAATTCAAAGATCCGTATATTGATAAAACTGCACGCACTTGAAAATAATGTTACGCCTGGCAATTCATATGAAAGATGATGTCAAGAAGCTGATGATAACGTCTACATATATAAGACCCACCGCCCCGCAAAACAAGATAACTCCTGGAAATAAAAGAGATCGGTCCAATTAAAACAATCACAGTAATTGTACTACATAAACTGACTCTGGAAGAAACGATGCGCAAGATAAAAAGACTGAAATGAGTTGACTGAGAAACATTAGCAAATAAGAACAAAAAATAAAACAGCAACAATCAAATCAACTCAGATAGCCTCCCCCTGCTCCAGGGAAAAAATGGAGCACTAGTAAAACTTCACTGATGCACAAAAAAAATCGCAATATTATTAAATTGTAAAGAAGGTATTTTCGAAAGTATACACAGAGCAAAACAAAACCCGTGAAAAGAAATTATACTTTATACAAAAAACACACCAACAGACTTGCATAAACCCAGGCCTCTAGTATCAAAGTACGATTGTACTTTTCTCATCAACAACGAGTATTCTTCTCTCTTCAAGCTCATAAACAACGAGTATTCTTCTCTCTTCACGCCGCAGGGGTTCAGACTAAGTGCCTGGTCATTTTCTACTTAGATTCCGCAGATAATGAGGTCATTTCTGGTGACTGGGTCTGGTGGTGTCTTTAAGGGAAACAACTCTGGAAGAACGTGTGGCATGTCACCAAGAATGCGTCTGGGGTCCTCAGTAAAATAGCTGTGACATCTCTCTACATAGTCCAGTAGGTCACCACGGGAAAGGTTGCGTCAGAGATGACCACAAACTGGACAGCGGTGAAGAGAATCTAAATAGAATAGAGACCCTCCAACTGAGATAATGTGTAGGCCAGATAGTTTTCCCCGACGTGTGATTCTTCCCAGACGTAAACATTTTCTTTTGTTGGCTGTAGACTATTCAAGTTTATCCCCGCCTTTTGTCTGCCCTCAGAGGGGGTAACGGTGCCCTGGACTCGGGGAAAGATGGTAGAAAAATCGGACCAGGTAAATATGACCCCCCCCCCTCCCCTATTCTTTTCGCTCCTTTATATCGTATTAGAACATAAAAATGTTGATTTCATATCAGGAAGGGCTGGAGTAAAGCTTTCATTGAGTTATTAAAAGGATGTAAAATTGTTCTGAAATCATATCCTCTTTTCTCCCCAAAGACATTACTTCAAGGAGTTAAATTCTTTTTAGATAATTAGTTAATTAATTGCCAAAATTATTCCACTTCGTTCAACACTCTTCTCAAAATAGAGAAATACCAATGAAAAGTTGCCAAATGCCGACCCACCTGTTTCGTTATTGACTTTAGAAAAGAGTCGGGCGGGGTAGAATGTTTAACTAATTAATCCATGTCAACCATGGTGCAGTTACCGAATCTGTCAGCACACACAGTCTTATCCACATGGAATTCCTGTCGGCCTTTCACTCTGCCACACCAGTCTGGGACACAACTGTACAGGTGTGCGGGGTGACATTATATAGATCTAAATCTTTTCAACACTCGTTAGAGTCTACACCGCAAGCAACTAAGAAAGTCTTTAACTACCAAAACTATGCTTATATTATGTAACGTGATATTAGTGTTTTAGCGCTCTACACAGCATAACAAAATTTCTAACAGAACACGCGTGAGATTATGTTTTACAGAGCCAATCCATTATATACGCATCATGATTAGCAAGCAGGCCTTGGCATGTAGCATATTTGTGCAGCTTTTTTTTGGCAAAGATAAACCCAGGTGTTTTATGTACAATCGTGTATGTAACCGAATAAGACTGATAAGCCGTCCTAACTTGCTCCACTGTGCAATAAATCACACCCCAAACCAGGCACTTACCTCGCGTTAATCCAGGTTCAAACGGGGCTCCACTCTAAACGCCTTGGTCTGCATTAATAGCGCGTGTACTCCAGGGACTCCGAACGGTGACCACAAGCTTCGATTAATCCGAGGTGAGTCCGATGGCTGATCACAGGGACTGGATCACTGATCGATGGCTGCCCGCCACGAGGAAGCGGCCGACAATGCGATAATCCGAGCGTCCCCGAGTCACGGTGATGGCGCGGGTTCGAGCTCTCGCCCACTTTGATGGTTGCGTCAGCTGACTTTCAGCTGTCCATCCGCAGATCTGCTTAGAAGGATGGAGGGCGGTGTTCAATTCCCCAGAGACTTATACGAGGATGGTCTGTGCTGCAGTCTATATTACATCTCGGAAGATGTCAGGATACCTCTGGCAGGAAGTGATGTACCATGGCCATCGGATTCTGAAATACAAAACAAAACAAAAAAATGAGTATAAACCATAACTAACCAATGCTCTTATACAAAGAAGTTAAAGATTTGCACGAATGAATAAAGAAATGACCAATTAAAGAAAAGGAGCGAAAATGTCTCACAATGTATAACAACAATCTGAACAAGAAGGAACATTTCAACCACTTTTTACTTAAACGGATCTCATTTATACAAACAAGTGTGAAACTGCAAAAAAACAAACAACAAATAAATATCTCATAAACAGAAAACAGTATCTAGACCTAAAACAACAGGAAAACGCACGGATGTTGCAGGTTCATAACAAGACAAAGGTTGATTTGAAGGCAACCATTTTCGACAAGTATAGGCGGCGATTTCAAAAGCACGGAGAACAAGCCATGAAAGAATACACATATAAGAACAAAGACATAATCAAACCCAACCTGATTGCAGCCAAAAAAAAAAAAACAACCAATTACACAAATTGCATGACAAGGGCCAGATCACATGCACAAACGTTAGATCTTTTTTTTCCACCACTCTCATGAAGAGATGTATGCAGACCTTGACAACTGCGACAAACATCAAAGCAATAAGAATCTTTCATATGCACAGAAAAAAAAACTAAAACTAAACGAAAACATACACTCTCGAATATCTAGGCACACTAGTCCGACCGTTATTGGAGAGTAGTTGGATTTAGTTGAGTTGCTTCAACGTCAGCGATATGTAAGCTATATTGCGTACGGGCCCCAAAACTGACGTCTGACATTTTTATGTGCTGCCACACACGAGACAGGGCAAGGATACCATGACTCCTGCCTCAGCTGCTCACATAAAACTGCGTCCGGCCCAACCAGTAGGGGGCGAAATCGCCAAGGCTCAAACCAGTAAACCTCCTGCGTCGAAGGCCGATGTTATACCCCAGAATTATCGCGGCTCCCCGGGATAGTCTTTGGGGTCCCAGTTTAACGTTGTCCATCTAGAGACCATTAGCACTCTTTCTAGGTCATGTCCTTAACATGGACATCAATCTGACTCTACACCATATTAATCGAGCGAATTGTTTGCATATCACTATACAGTTTTATAATCGGATGCTGTCTCTTCTAAGATAAACCCCAGATAGAATCTAGAAAGGCCTGATCCAGTCGTAAATCCAATCTCTTTTCTTCCACGACACGTCGCAGGATTAAGCACAGAAATTAAGCTAGACCAGCTTGACACCAAAAACAATGGGTGTTACTCGCACTGACGCTAAGAGGCGAGGGGGGATTACTGCTGTTTAGCGGGGAGGGAATCAGATAATGTTAAAGTCACGGCCTAGGAGTAGAGATTGAGAATGAGAAGATCGTGGTGTCCCCCCTTAAACCAGCTGAGCTTTGTCCCTGTGGCATGTGCCCCATAAACTTAAATCCAATATGACATGTTGGGAATAATTAAGTTGTGTTTGTTGTGTCGTTGAAGTGTTTTGAATTTGGCCTTTTCTTCTGCGCAGTCGGTATCCCCAAAGTTTGAAGCTTAATTTTGCGAATTTATGCTGAGGCGCGCATTTTAAATGGGAGAGAGTGAGTGAGAGAGAGAGAAAGAGAGAGAAAGAGAGAGAGAGAGAGAGAGAGAGAGAGAGAGAGATAGTGTGAATGAGAGAGAGCGAGAAAAAAAGAGAAAGAGCGACGGAGAGACGGAGAGGGGAAGAGAGAGAGGGCGAGATAGAGATAGAGACAGGGAGAGAAAGAAGGGTGAGGGCGACAAAGATAAAATGTGTATGTCTGTCTGCCCGAGTTATTCATAACTAATACGAGAGAGTAAAAAGAGATAGAATTTGGGGAAAAGAGGTTGAAGAAAAATAAGAACGCTGTCCATTAAATTTGTTAAAAAAACCGATGAACAAGAAAAAGAGAGGTGAAAAAGAAGGTTAGCTGTCATGTTTTTTAAAGCTTTGTCATGATAGAAAGCAGTTGCGTGGACCAAAATCCTGTGGCAATTAAACGCGAAATCCTTTAAGTACACGGCAATCTACCCCTTACGCCTAAAACAGGAAAGCTAGACATCGTTTTATAAGTTAAACATTGGACTGCAACAGCTATAGAACTTACAATACATATATTGTGCTATTGCCATACTTTTTTACATGTATTATGAGAAAAACTTATTGTAAAAGAAAAACTACGAACTTTTAATTATAAACTGTAAGGGACAGAAAAGGGTTAGTCAGAGGATTTCCCTGAAATATAATCCCACTCTTAATCCACGCAAGCGTCACGGTAAAAACTGTAAAAGGTTAAACCTCCTACTGTCATGGATCCCTCCCCCCTCCCCCCTCCCAAGATAAAAAAATTTGGACGCTTTAAGACAGCGGGAAAATCCTTTTATGGCCTCTCCGGTATGTTGAAGTTTAAACTGCTGTTGGTCTGATGAATTGTGAACGCGAGGGTCACATTTGAGAAACTGATGAGGGCTCAAGTTAAGAAAATTTCAAAATTACTTATGTCATTATTCATTACCGAAAGAATCTCTTCTTAGAAAGACGGCGCATTTTTCAACTGAGGTTTGACATTTCGGATCATCTTTGTTCCTGGAGCAACCACATGCTTTATTTAAACAGTACGTGCCTCTTTGTAATACGGCCCATGACTGGGTTTTAACAAATGTCTCCAGAGTGCTAAAAAGACGTTATCCATGCTAACAATTACCACAGTTGATGTGAATGGCCTCTGAGAGAAGATTCGTTGTATCTCCGCACTGTCTTCGTGTGGCAGCACGTAAAATTGTCAAATAATATGTTAGTCTTGGAACCCGTCATCAATATAGTCTATATAGATCTAGTGCTGATGTTGAAAGCTAAGCAAAAACTCAAACTCAACTATATAATTATACAATGTGTTCATTTCTAGTTTAACGACCTATCCAACCCAAAGGATGCTTGGTCTTATAAGCTTAGGTAGATAAATCTGCGATACATCCTTCTCATGACAGAAAACATTAAGTGTTAAGAGAAACCTAAACTACTCTAAGCACGTCCTATAGAACGACGACACGCTGTACTGAATGGTGTACTAACGAGGGAAAAAAAACAATTTAATGTTACGGTGTATAGAAGGTATCTAAAGGAACTACTAGCTTATTCGTTATTCTACGTCTACGTGAGCTTGTGAAGGTCGCCTGGGGTTGACACATCTAGAGTCTCTGATATCACTATATCAGACAAAAACAAACAAAAAAGCATCATAATAATTATGGCTCAGACCTACTTGTCCTTTATACTGATAATGACGTAGCCAGTAGCCAGTAGGATCATTTTTAAGAAAGACAGAAAACCTTCAGACATACCACTCTTCATAGTTAAAAAAAATGCCAAAGA
>RQTK01001056.1:51155-58655 GCA_003991915.1 Elysia chlorotica | reverse complement strand
TTGGTTCCACGCGATTTGGCACAAAGTTGAACGAGCCACGACACTTCGGGACCATTTTGTATTATCTCTCAATAATCAATGTGCAATTGTTCTTCAAAGGGGAAAAACATAATAGAAAACTGAACAAAAACCCTATAATACCGGTTTTAAATGGTCGTAAAATACGACTTGGGACAATCCTGATTGAACAAAACAATCACGACGCTTTGTAATTGATTGCAAATCAATGATGTTATGATACACTAAATTAAAAGATTTGCCTATGTAACAATTTTTTTTCAACATTTCTATAACTCCTAAGCTCTGAACAATTTCATTTGCCCCTCAGAAGAAGGTTCTATAAAGAATCAGACGTATTTAAGGTTTCTTGAGGGCCGCCACTGTAACTTCATTTAATCTCATAATGTACTTCTAGATACAAGTCTCTTGAGGAGTATGGTAAGTTCTATTTACAGTTGCATTTTGTATAACCTCTTCCCTAATCGAGGCCTCCCAGCTAAGTCAACAAATTGATCGGAGTTAACACATTATTTTACCGTGCATAATAAGGTTAAATCTAGCAGTGATCTATTTCTTTGCACCGACTATCGTCAAAGGGTAATTTCTGTTCAGGTTACTATCCTAGATAGAAAAAAATGTAAGATGTCACAAAAAATCAACTCTTGCTGTTTTTGGGGAGCCTTTTTCTAACTCTTTCGCCACTTCAAAGTGCCTCTTTAGACCATCTTTTGTGCAACAACCATATATCTCGTATGAGGCACGAAGAAGTAAACATTTGAAGAACATAATGATACCCATAATAGTAACAAAATGAACATGAATAAATCAAGGGACAACCACCATGTTTACAGTAGGAAAAGGCGACAGGAATCTGAAAAGGAGATGTTGCACAACATTCATCCACTATTAATCATAAGCAAAACATAAAAGACATGTATGTTTATGTAGGGACATCCTGTATGACTTATATAAGGATGAAACTGGAGTCTCATGCCCGAAAAGAAGATAAAGGGGTTTGTCTTAACCTGGTAATCTCTACCCTGAATACTAGACGTCTAGATTTCCAACTTGCGTTTGAATCTACAGTATTTTCTTCGAAACACTACCCCGACCCGACGGTCCTTACACCTGACAAAACTCTGTATCTAGCTCATCACTTCTGACTGTTTAAATGTGGAACATCTTTTTCCTTTGTCTTCTACCAGACGAGTGTTTTATAGCGGGGGAGGGAAAGAAAACAGGTTGGCTAAGTATTTGGTTTTACAGTATATTGTTACTGCTAAATAAGCACGAAACTTAACACCAGCCAGGGATGGGGGAGGGTTAGATGGGATAGATAAAAATGCATGAAATAAATCAAATAAATGGACAAATAGATGGGCAAGATGGAAATAGAGGTCAAAGGGACTGCAAATACAATTATCATAACCGAGAAAAAGTGCAAAACAACCTCACTGTCATTTTTACAATTGTGTGTGTGTGTGTGCAAAGCATCATCACGCCTTTCATGCATTGGCTTATCTTAACCCATAAAACTCACTTTTATGAATCATTGTTGACACCCCAGTTTCAAACAGGTGACACCAGCTACAAGTCAGCCCTGAATGGCCCTCTGCAACTTTATCTCGTTGCCTTTGGAAGTTTCTCGGGTGGCTTTCATTATCAAAAGGCAATCTAAAATTTTAGAGTTCGCGTGTGCTGATCTAAGCTACCATTCCTCAGCTTTCTCGGCAACGCGACCTCGGTGTACAACATTTCTAATCCCATGGCGCGCAGTGCCCTGAAAGGCGCATATATCCCCGTGTTCAGTGAATTTTCATCCAATGGGCCCAAACTCGGAGCAAATACCTAATAACACGATAAACGCGCCTTTGCTCCTTGGAGCCGAAAAAATGCTCGTCTCAGAGCAGCACCAAGGTTTGAAGCGACTTGTGCAAAGTTAGAGTCCTGATCATATCTCTGGGACAATTAAAACCCTATTAGTGCTTGTGCCATGTCGTCCTATCTTCAGCCTCACAGATACGCGGATAGAGGAAGGGTTAGGACGTGGGTCTACATTGCGTACATGCAGCGAACCAGCAGGGAGGACCCACGAGGCCCAGGCCGTGATATGGAGCATGCAAGGAAGCAAACCTGGAGGCCTGGTTAAGCCCTAGAGGCAGCAGCAACTATCAGTGTGTTAGCGCGATAAACACCCGACTCTCGACCCGACCACAGGGAAAACAAATATTGCGCTATTGACAAGAGATTCCACTCGTCTCCGATTTAAACATAATGGGTTTCACTGTCTGGCGAGTAGGAAGGGGGAAATTGGACCCAAAGCACGGTATTTGTACCTGGATCAGACCAAACTCGTTTTTCATGCAGCGTTTCTGCCCGGTCTGTTTGCTAGGCAATCACAAAAGGTTCAACGCTTTTTAAATCCAATATTTTGAAACATTAGCAAGCAGTTCACTGCAGCAACAACGGTTTCAACAGCGGTTTAAGTAAAAAGTAAACAAGAAAGCAATGTGCATGTTTAATTATGAGCATCTAACTGCAACATCTTGTAGGTACGCTAAATTGTTACGTTCAAAGTGGTCTACGCTTACAAGCAGATGGTTCCAAGTTCGATCCACCACTGTGGACTGTATTTGCCTACACATAAAAACAAGTGGATTATAAAATCATTTGTGTTAAAAAAGAACAATAGCGTGCACCCCCCCCCCTTTCCCCTCCCACCTACATAAATACGCGATCACTAAATATCAATAGGCCCTACCAATAACATCTTTCGAGAAAGCAGTGTCAAACTATAATGAGATCATCACATGGCTATATATATACACACACACACACACTCTATGCATATTTTTTAAAAATAGAAAAATAACATTTAATCGCGTGAGGTTTTGAGCATGTGTATGGTCTAACAGATTGTGTTCGAAGTTGATTGAATGCTGCCACCAACTAAAGACCCTTATTGCTATCTCATAGACAAAGAAAAAGGAACAAAACAGCAAAAAGCCGAGGTGACTGAAATAGAGAGCGGTGATGTTTGCACACATTCGAAGTTACCAATGATTCATTGAACATGTTCAAATTAAGTTTGAAGTCTGTCAATCATCTAACTTGAAAGTGCAGGTCAGAGCAGAACGACCAGCGATGCTGTGTCGTAACGGTTTCTAATTTCCCAAAAGCATCCATGTGAAAAGACTGGGTTGTAAGTACAACATCGCACTAGCTTAAACTCTGTAAGCCTCCTTACTCTAATATCTAAGGGCGAGTCGTAAGCTTGCCACAAAGTTGTACGTATAACACTTGATTTCCCCAGCGCCTACATAAACTCAATGCGTAGGCATTGATGTTCTTTGTTATTTAAATTACGACCCACGGCCTGTAAAACATTTTATTGCATGTCCATTCAAATTTAAGCATGAGAGGAATCATTATTATACGGCACAAAGACAAGCCTTTTTTGTGAAGTAAAATGTGTATAAAAAAGGAATGTAGTATAATGTAAAGGTTGGCAGGTGTAATACCGAATAGCAAAGTACAAACCAACACTAGATTTGCTTGGAGTTATAAGGCAAATCCAAGAGTTCTGCAATCTAACTAACAGGTTGAAATTAGGAACATAATGTACTATATGTTTTTCCATTTTGTACGAGAGTCGTCATTCCAAGATGCTTCTTCAATGTTGGATATAATCATGAAAATCCTCTTTTAATTTTACTTTGCGTTATTTATTCTCCAACCCGTATACGAAAAAAGTTTCTGTTATTCGTGTTTTTGAGCTTCCAAATGCCACAGCCCCTACAACAAACTCAGAAGGTGTCACAAGTCCGGACATCCGAGAACAATCAGATCAATCATGGAGATCGATAGATCAGTCAGAGAGGTGTTCCTTGAGAAGGCCCTCTGACACCAGAGACTGCACTGATCTACGGGACACTTCGCTCTGCCAGGGAGACACTGAGACAGGCAAGACAACCGGACTGGACTGCAGAGACTACAATTCCTCAGGGTCAAGATGACTCTGTTGACACATACTGACACATACATGCACTCCATGTTTAGTTTGAACACTGCTCGGTCCGGCGTACAGTGTTAATTTAGACAGAGCGTTGCTGCGTTGCATCTTCACAATGTTCACTGTCTGTCAACGCACATAAATGATCATTTTGGGAGGTAAAAAGTAAAAAAAAACGACAACAAAAAAACAAGGTTGGCCACGAAAAAACTTCCTAACAGGGCAAAGTTTGACATATCGAAGATATACCATGCACCTATTAGTAGTACTTCTAAAGTTACTGCTTCAAATACTCGGAAAATGAGATACACGGGTAGCAAACTTATTAATTTGTACATCAACACAGTTTGGGAAAAACTAATTAGTTCTACATGCGAACATGATACGAACATGATAAAAAGACACATCATTTTTATTTACCATACATAACAACCGCAATTGTTACAATAACATCAACAGCTTAACAAAATTGTGTTGATCATTTTTCAAACATAATACATCAAAAAGGTCGGGCTTTTCGACTTAGCATGACGAAATAAAACAATAAAAGATTGAGAGAAGAAAGTTCACAACTTAATGACAAACTTCACCTTTCTAACAATAAAAATAAAACAGTCAGAAGTCGCCCTATGAATTTAGATTTGGTGATGCAGAGACTATATAAACTGCATATTAGTTGCACGACATTGAAAGGTGGGTGGGTAAAGCTCTCATTATTCTGAATAATAATTTGATAAAACAATACAAAAATGCTATTATGAAGAAATGCCACTACTTGTAACTCCATCGGTTTTAAGAGGAAGATCTGTTCTTCTATAACTCACACACAGTAGAATACAGTTACCCACAAACATAATTTCCGTATACTCCCTCAGAAGAAAATAGTTGTCGTGGATCTTCTAGAATCTACACAATTCCTGACACATTGTTATGTGACCAAAACGACAACACACTGAGACGCAGTATACAGCCTGGCTTCCGTTTCCCCAGTTGCACACCTAGTCAGCCGCTTATTTAGGGCCCAAAAAACAACAACAACATGACCTCACAGAGATAACAATTTATTAGAACCAAACAGTGGGTCCCATGTAGGCATAGCCAATGTCAAGATAAAGATGCATACTTAGATAATAGTCTTATCAATAAATTGTTAGCACACACATAAAGAGCAACACACTTTTTTTACGAATGAAGTCATGGCACTGTGGTTAGTTTAAAATTAATCTATTGTCAGAATTTTAAAATTTAAAGATCGATGTATTTATAAAAAAAATTAATTACAAACAACGTCAACAACATACAATACAGAAATGTACCAAAGCTTCCCCGGGTATCATGTACTTCGATATTCATTCCAATTGTTATTTTGCACAAGTAAAATAAACTGAACGTGGTTATTACTGAGCTTGTTGATAAATCTATATCCACATTACAAGTATATTTTAATTAACTCTTCTATTATAATTGCTGATACGACAGTAAAAGGTACCACCAATGACAAATACGGTAACATGACACTGGTTAAAAAAAAGCATGCTTTGCGATAAGCCGGGAATTCCAATTTCAAAAACAATTAAATTTGCAACATGTCATAATTCTTATTTAAAAAAAAATAAGGTTAAGAGTTGTGTAACCAAATAAGATACCAAAAAAAGCTGTGCTTGTATAATGGTGTCTGTGCTTGTGTAATGGTGGCGGTGTTTGTCTTACGGTGGCTGCGTTGATGCAAGTAAATAACGCAACATTTTCAAACGGCAGTCACGTGCAAAGAACACTGAATGATGGTGACGACAGTGAAGTTGGTAGAGGTTGATCCACTTGTCTCGTATTTAGGAATGCATTAATAATGTGACAGCAACATTTCTCGATATTGCTGACTATCGCGGTATTGGCGATGCCAATGATCAATGGTGGTGAAATTTCAGACGGTAGTAATGAAGATGAAGGTGTGTTTGATTACAGCATATATAAATCTCAGTAGATATTAATAGAATATAAACCATTCGATTATACAACTCGTCTTCATGCGTAGATTATACAATCTTTATGACGAAATAGAGCAATGTAAGAAAGTATTAGAGCTCAACCCCTGTAACTATTAGTGATGATGTGTTTGATTACAGTATGTAAAAATCTCAGTAGATTACTATAGACTATATACCGCTCGACTATACCACTATCTTGCCTTGATGCGTCTATTGTACAATACTTATGACGAAATAGAGCAACGTAATACAATAATATAGATTAGTGTAGCATTGATTGTTGTTACCAGATCAGCGTGTGGGAAGCCACTGTGGATGACATCAGATTCAAAGATAGCCATAAACATGCGTCAAAATTATGTATTCGTAAGTCAATAGCCTTTGCACCAGAAAAACAGAAGTTCCCCTGTACGCTCATGCTCGCCAGAGAGATTATAGGATTTACAGGGGTGAAAATTGGGAGCACATCTGCTGCGTATTATGCGTGGTATTCGCAAATCGATGTAAAACACGATTTGATTTGGCAGTGAACCGTTTTTGTGTAATGCCCGTATAGCTGATATACACGTCCCCTGGTGGCCTGGGTGTTATCTAAATATAGATGTACTTTGATATCGTGGCCGAAAGATACACAAATGCTCAAACCTGGTCTTGTGAGTGGGCGAGCAAGGTCAAATGAGAGGCTGTTATATGAACAGTGTACAAAGCAGTGGCTTTATTCTCCTATCGGTGGTGAATAGTTTTTTTTTTTTTTCTTTTCCAACTAATCGGAGAAAACGAAAAATCACAGTAAAGCAATCGAAACAATCCTCTCAAAATGTATTGTATAGAAAAAGAAAATAAAAGAGTATAACAGAGGAAAACACATGAGTTAACGTTGGCAACAAAACCACTCAAAGAAGAAAAAAAAACGAAAATAAAATAAAACAGAAACAAAATTAAATAAAAACAAACATATTTATATAATACAGTAATACTGAAATTGATATTTCTTCAGCACTGTGGTTATGGCATCATGTTGCTAAAAATAATTAAATTGTTGTTACATATTGACTGAACAGGGAATTATACCCCAACCATAAAAATACGCGTAGCAGGGCTCGACCTCGAGAATCAGATCGGCATTTTCGTCTATGATTATAAAACATGTTGTTTGTTTGTCTGCACTTGCAGCTGGCTAAATAAATATTGTGCAAAGCTAAGCTAATTAAGAAAAACAAAATTAGGTTGCCTGTTAGTGCCCTGCTCATTAACGTGATACGTGGAGCAATTTCAACTGGAAACTCGGTCTGCCCAATTACTAGCACTGGTGACATGCCTGCGTTCCCCTGACCATCTGTCGAGCTTCTTGTGGAATGCAAGGGTCTGGCACATGGGACAAGTGGCAGAGCGTTATGTTCCTGTAACGGTGGCGCAAGTGGTAGAGCGTTGGACCCTCTAATGGGATCTACTCACCCAGTTCGAACCTATAATCTAACAAAAAATTTCAGTTAAATTTCCTAC
>RQTK01001056.1:43963-48548 GCA_003991915.1 Elysia chlorotica | reverse complement strand
ACGCACACACGAACACAAAGTAAAAAATGATTACCTCCATATTCCCATATTATAATAGAAACCGTAATTGTATAGTTTATATATTGGAAATCTTTTAAACGGCGAGTGGGTGTTTTTATAGAAAAGTTTACATTAAAGAGATGGAAAGGCTGTAAAATCACGAGGGCAACAGGGGAATACATGAATATTGAATATATCAGGGTTGAAAGAGCCTAGGAACGTATGAAGGGAAAGAAACAAAGAGACCTCAATAAAGACAAGGGGGCGAAAGCTCCGTGTAGCCGAGGGCATCAGGACAACGAAAACCATGCATCGGAGGCCAAGGAGCCTGAGAAGGTGTAAACAGAAACTGTAAACAGACCCCAAAACGACCCCGTGCCAAATTACCAACACTGCAGTCTGATTATCCGGTCAGATTAAACGTTCATTTTTCTCGCCGGAAGCCTGTGGGACACGACCAGGATACGGTGGACAACCTGATACATGCACTGTAGTAGCACTACCAGCAGGCCCAGGCCTTGATAACTCCGATCACACCTGCTTCACGGCCTGGCTCCACACACACGAAGGGCAGAAAACTGTTAAAGATAAAGCTGCAGGAAAGGAAAGGCCATGGTTGAAGGAGAAGACACAGGGGGGGGGGGGGGGGGGGGTAAAAAGTAAAAAAACCCAACACCAAACAAACAACGTCGTGCAAAAAGGGTAGATAACACATGCAGATGAAAGAAGTATACATAGACTTACATAATTCTTTAAACGTGTGAGGGAGAGCGAGAGAGAGAGAGAGAGAGAGAGAGAGAGAGAGAGGGGGAGAGAGAAAGAGAGGGAGAGAGAGACAAAGAGAGGGAGAGAGAGAGAGAAAGAGAGAGGGAGAAAGAGAGGTAGAGAGAGGGGGAGGGAGAAAGGAAAAGAAAGAGGAGAAGAAAGAGAGAGAATTAGAGAGAGAAAAGCGAGAGAGATCGAGAAAGAGGAAAAGAAAGAGAGAATTAGAGAGAGACAGAGAAACAAAGACAAAAACAAATAGAAACAAAGAGCTATTTTTTTTTCGAAAAATGAGAAACAAAACAAAAACTTATTATTATCTAAAGGATAATGTGGACCTTTTCAAATCCGAAACCCCCATGACGTCAGGCGGGAGGACAGACGGGTCAGCGCATCGCACCCCAGGCCACGCACCTGATAGAGGACATCCATCATTCTCATGGCATGTCTTTATTAAGTCAACACAGGAAACAGGGCCCGATACGCTGGCTTGCATTATATATAATACATAAGTCAGCAAATGTGGGGCATGTCTTGATAATAATTACTAACACATCTAATAAAAGGCTTAAAGCTGTGTATAAAACTGAGACTTAGATAAGATTCCCAGTTTGAACTAGACGAACTGGGTATAGATCAAACCATTTCCTTCTAAAAAAGTCTTGAAATCTTTTCTTTTCACAAAACCATTTTTTGCTTTCACTATCCCAACTCTGACGTTGTTGAGTTGTTAAGTTGGTTTTACGCCCAACATCATCACTGTATAGTCTATATTGCGGACGGGCCCCAAGACTGACGTCTGACAATTTTATGTGCTGCCACACACGAAACAGGCCGGACATTTTGAAAGAGCGTACAAGAGACAACGAAAGTAGCTCTAAAACCCCATAGAAAGTAGCGCTAAAATCCATTGCAAATAAATCTAAATGAACAGACAAAACCGCCGCAGGGTATGATCTTCATGAAGAGTGAGTGTTCCAGAGACTGTGAGAAGAGATAGAAGCACATGTCGGATTCTCACCAATCTACCAATGGCTGTTATTATTTTCCTAACGAGGCGTAGGGATTAAGAGCGAATCAGTGAAAGGGGAGGGGTCCTGGGAGGATAAGATGCGGGCTAAAAAATGATACATTATGAAGTATATATTCTTAAGGAATAGAATAAGGCGATTGGGTATAATATGCCATCGCATATTTTCGATCTAAAAAGTTTTATTATAAGAAAAGGAGAAGGAAAAAAATAAATAAAATTCTTTTTTTTATTTTAAAGGGGTAAAGAAACAGTAGAAAAGAAGAAAGAGACACGTAAGGAAAGAGGCAAATACTTCTTGTTATATCTTCAAAAAGAAATCACAGTTGTCGTTGTAGTTGAGTTCAATTTAACGTCCAACGTCTGCACTATAATTATATGCTATATAAAAATAAAAAACCCACAAAAAATCCCAGCGTTAATTGGAACTTACACGATACACATGTACCAGTTAACTGTCTCATTGTTCAGATTTTGTCATAATTATTTTCTAGGGCGGGGAGCTCCATGATATAAAAGTTCAGATCTTTCTGGATATAAGAGAACTCCAGGTAAGAAATACAAAAGGTCGCAAGTAAAATTCCTGGTAAATAATTATTTACGATCATTAATAAAGTGAAAAAAGGTAGATCTAGCTATGTTTGAAAATAAAGTGTAATTATATGCGTGTGTTTTTTTCACAACAGGCCCAAGTTCCAAGAGCTCATGTGATGATGGATAGCTCAATTTCTTTATCTCATTGTCTCCTAGCACGGGAGATCACGTGAGGGGTAGGCTACAAGAATGGGATGAATGTCGCGACCTGGATGCACTTCAAAGTAAACATCCCTGTGTTATGTCACCGCCGACCTATGCGACACGAAGCA
Source organism: Elysia chlorotica (assembly GCA_003991915.1). Taxonomy (NCBI): domain Eukaryota; kingdom Metazoa; phylum Mollusca; class Gastropoda; family Plakobranchidae; genus Elysia; species Elysia chlorotica. Next base: position 45,890 of record RQTK01001056.1, on the reverse strand, counting down.
TGCATTGGGACAGTGGGGCACTAACAATAATGCGACAGTGCGACGGCTTCTCCAGTCTACACACGTTCAAAATAGCCCATAGAACACGCCTGATGTCAGTGTTAAACATGGGCACGTTTTGTCACATGTAAAGCACATACATAGGAAGATGCATTGCACAATTGGGTGTTGGAGAACAAGTTGGGTTACATGCACACATTACATAAAATAACTATTCAAATTTACCTAATATTTACAAAGACGGACCTAGAATTGAACGTTAATCAAAAGCACATACAAGTCATTTTACATTCAAATGTAGTGAGGCTATTTTTTGTGTGTGATAAGATTTAACTTATGGATTGGATAGTATTATTGGCCACGATGTTTTTAAAATGTTTGGATGTTTGGTTCAATAGTTCGTCCTAATATCTACAATGGTTATAGTAGGTACCGTTACATTTAATCAAGATACATGTACTGTAGCAGCACTGAATATCTTAGTGGAAACGAACCTACACCTTGTCTAGTGAAAGTCCAAGAGCACCCCGATGTTCATCATCGATGCAATGGATCTCTTCCGGTGTCATCACAGTTACATAGATTCATTCAAAGGTTAAACAGGTTTAAAATCTATAACAACCAATCTATAACACACCTATTTCATGAAAAATAAAGATCACGTTTATGTCCTGATTATACCACACAATAAAATAGGGGTGGTTGTGTGATGTGGTGAACCTGGGTTATTTTGGTGTTGGGTGGGAGGGGGGGGGGGATTAATGTGTACCGTGTACCCGAATCAATCTGATGAGGGGAAAATTCATGTCACCTGAGAATAAAAATAGCCATAACAGTTTGCTTGAGGCTCGAGGGGTGAAGAAAACCTCAGGTAGGCTGATCATCAAGGGGTCCCCTTGCATCTTTTACACCGAGAAGAAACACGGGGCATCTGTAATGATTGTTAGATGGGGTCATAATACTGCCCGTTAACTTCACCGCTTGACTCCCAATGTTACAGCAGCAAACTTGCATGGGCTACAGTCGTTTTTTTTCAGGGTTGCTTTGCCCAGCTTCACAAACACATTTCAACGGGCTTGGGGGAGGGGGGTGGTGGTGAGAAGGGGATTTGACTATTATTGCAGTATCCCCAAGAAGTGCAAGGAAAGTTTAACAACTTTGGCGCTCAGGAGAAATGCTGTACCCATAGAGCATTTCTGTCGATGAATTTGTCATATTTATGTTTTTTTTTTAACTCCAATGAATTATGTTCTGAAAGTGTCGAAAGAGTCGAAGATGATTTGAAATAGTGAATGGAAATGGATATCCATTCAGTATTCACGGTAATGAACACATAAAGTGGTATGCTTGCCTCCAAAATATAGATCAAATTCGACCCCTACGCGCCTACGCACTCAAGTGGTTAAGAGGCGACAGTACTATCTCAGTAATGTTAAAAAAAAACACCAACAACAAACAACCATCAAAATAGTTTGTTTTTCCATCGCAATAGATCACTCATTCAGGATTGTAGGAAACAACTATGCGGATCATCTTCCAAAATTGCAATCTGTAAATAAAAGGATCACTTGACCATCGAGCTTAATCGCACTTTAGCGGTGTATACACCTCTGTCTGTGGTCGCGGTAAATGGAGCAGAAAAGACTCGTAACATTGTTCGGTCAGCTTCGCTGGGTACACGGACCCCTAGGATCTAGATCTACATGGACAATATTAGCTCATGGGCGACACTGATAGTCTCGCGATCCAGAGATAAACTTGCAATCACGCAACACGGGCTTTGCGATCCAGACGCCAATTACAGATGACATAATCACGCCATTATGTACGACGTTGCCTGGTCGCTCTTTGGCCCGGCAAGTCTTGGATAGAGCTATGATTGGACGGCGGTACAGTTTCCCTTATTTACCGCCTTCGTTTTCGCTAC
>RQTK01001056.1:26463-38963 GCA_003991915.1 Elysia chlorotica | reverse complement strand
GCGGCGAAAGTGGAGGCAAGTGCAGGTTCTAGAGACACTTGTGAATTTTGTTTTAAGTCCCCTTTGTCTTTCTACGAGTATTTTAAGAAGAGGAGCTTGCTGGAGAAAAACAGTGACTGTGTTAATTACATAACGCAAGTTCCCCTTTGTCTTTCTACGAGTATTCTAAGAAGAGGAACTAGCTGGAGAAAACATAGTGACTGTGTTAATTACGTAATGCAATTCGCTTCGGTCTTCTTTCGACAATATTCATATGGCTGCGGCATGTATTCCTTAATTATTTATCATGCTTGTTCCAAAGCCTGCTTATTATATCTACCTCGGCTGTCTTTATATAGGAAGACAATAAAATCCTTCTTGCGCTCCTTGGAAGAAAGGGATAGGCACGTCATAAGGAGAAATATTTTATAATACCTGTACATATACATGTATTGCGAGAAATCACACAACCAGCTGGTCACAAAAGAGCAATACAAAATAAAAAGCTGTTACTGTGCTGACAAGCCGCAACCAAACTCGACCCACCTGGACATTACGAAAGGGAGCCTCAACATTTATCTTGGCTTGTACTTCTGTTTTCTAAATCAAAATCAATTATACATTTTTGTTTGAGTCTTTTTTCTTCTCGTATGCAAAAATCCGAGCGAAAAATGATTTCGGAGGGGCGGGGGTATAAAGAAAAATATGCCTAATCAAACGGTTAGAGGGAGGAGAGACAGAGACAGAAAGCCGGAAAGAGAGAGAGACGAAAGACAGAGAGGCAGAAAAGCGGAGAGACAGAAGCAGTAGGAAGAAGTAGCGGGAGAGAGTGGGAGAGAGAGAGGAAGAGGAGGAGGAGGAGGCGGTGGGGAAGAGTGTGAAAGAGAAAAAAGTAAGGGGGAGGTACAATTTTACATACATTACTTATTTGAAAGGATGAGGTGGTTGACAGCGTTTTATAAGGGCCTTGGAGCGCAAATAGAAGAGGACTCTTGACGGAAACTCTAATGGACCAAACACAATGACGCCCATCGCGTGGATTCAAACAAGCCAATCTTATACAGGAGAACCACGGGCTCCGACTCAGATTAGACCTCTCCTGCGCCGAGGATGAAGAACGGTCCTCAAATATTAAGATCTCTCAAAGAGATAGCCATTGTAGGGTGTCCATGTGTGGTTTTTCAGGCTGAATGGGACACAAGCGGCTAGGGCAAATGTTAACTACTTCCCAACCGTTCTTGAAGAGGAAATTCACAATGATGAGCTAGAATACAATGCGCCATATTTTTTTTTATTATTATTATTAAAAAGCTTGTTAAAATGGGGCAACAGTAACGGGGATTTATTTCTCTATACACTCTTAAATTCATGCAAGCGGCAGTGACTCACAAGACATACACTTCAGATAATCATAACGTTAAAACCCACAGTAGATTATGAACTTCATGCGAGCATGCGAGCGTAAGGCGGTATGTACACAGTCATAAAAAGCGACAATAAAATAGTCTCGTTTTCCTTCCTGATCAAACTTGAATGCTAAAAATTTTTATTCCTGAACCCCTAAGCCGAAATTAGATTGGTTTAGATTTTTAAACACATGTTTTGAGGTGAACGACACTAATTATGATTTATGAACTTGTAGTGGGATTATCAAACAAGACCGCCCATCCTCTGAAATTTATGATTTTCCCTTTACTTTCTTATGTTTTTATGCTGTTGTGAGTTTGCGATACTATAGTAAAACTCAAGCAGAAAAGTACCAATTGAACAGTAATTATTATTAAACGAGGAAAGAATCATCTTTTTGTAGTTGAGCCCCATGGGTTCGGGGTACTGGTAGGCTCAATCCTTAGTTTTAGTTACGCTTATCGCAAAGTACACACTGATATTTTTATGGACCATCCCATCAGTTTTACAATGTTTGCTTCTTTATTCAATCAATGTCTTGCAGCCACGCCCGTAGTTGATAGTGGGCGATATGGGGCCGAGAGAAGATTGAACTGGTAACGGGGGGCGCACGTATTGTTTGACGTTAGTCGTAGGACCTTCGGACCTTCCACGAAAAACAAAATAATAAAGTGATTACGATAGACGCTAAGTAACAAACTCAACGAGACCTAGAGAGAGCTAGAAGGTTTATTAATTTTAGTCTTATAGAACCAGGATGTGAACAAAATTAAAAATAACGAAGCACGGTAGGAAACTGTGACACATTGTATCATGTAGCCCAGCAGCCATATATGGCATATATAATGTGACTAGTTTGTGCGTTATCAGTTACTAGATTCAGATTGTGTGTATGTCTGTGTGTTTCACTGTCTGCCCTGGTCTAAAATAGGACATAATGTGGGTCAGAAAGATAAGCTTAACGAAGCCCAGGTAGCCAGGCGGTCGCAGCCCTAAAGCCTTAGGTTGATTGCTGATTAAACCCAGTGTTGGTGCACCAGACAACTACACACTCGTGAGGCTTGACAACTATTTTAAGGGGAGTGGAAAAAAGACATTTTTGTTAAAGAAGGTGGTGTAAGGGGAAAGAGAGGAACAATAAAATGAAGACATAGAGAGAAGGAGAGAGAGAAAGAGATAGATAGATAGATAGATAGAGAGAGAGAGAGAGAGAGAGAGAGAGAGAGAGAGAGAGAGAGAGAGAGAGAGAGACAGGACATAAGACACGGATACAAAGTTAGGCAGAAACAAGGAGGGGGATTGTCATGTAAATACATATACTTAAAAAAAAAAAAGATGTTGATTTAAAGTTTCTAACTTTGGGGTGTGGAAGAACTATTGGTGCTTAACACGCACATACAGTGAAGTTAAGAAACCTCGTACAAGTCAATGCATTATGTTTAAGAAAAGCAGCAGGTCGTAAAGCTCCAGCAACACAATAAAAAACGGCTCCCGTGACATGTTAGACCCCTGTAGGAGTAGGGGATCTCTCTATCTTGACAAAATTTGCATAATTCCAAGTGCCAGAAGTCTCCATAGGTTGGTTTGGTCTGTGCATTCAACTAAGCCATGTGCTTAGCATTAGAGCTAGTAATTCCCCCCTCTCTTTTCCCCCTCAATAATTAATGCAAAGCCCACAGATGCAAAAGGCTTTAAGTTTGAAACTTTTAAATCAAAGAAAAGCTCAGATTTAATAAAAGTTGGCCGTTACAGGTTGAGTTATTTCTTTAGGATAGTTTTAGATAGTTTTTTTTTTTTTAAATATGTTCCTTATATGTTAGTACATGTACATCGACGGAATTCCGCGCATCTTTTTAGAGACACAGATGTTAAAAATACAGCTACAGCAGTGATAGGATCAGATTAGTAAACAGTGTAACCATAATGTCACACAGTTACAGTCGCTATTTCAGGTGTCTGGCAAGATCCTGTTGGGGTAGGATTAGAACTCTCAAGGATGGGCCAGTCTAAATTTAGTGAAAACATTACCTAAATTATATTTTCATTAATCATCATGCCATACAAATATAGAATCCAGTCATCAACAAAAACCGCTGTGTTTTAGCTTGAAAAAAAAAGGCATTTTGGATGTAAGTTTGCACAATCAGACACAGAAATCGATCACACCAAATTAACCAGTTTGTCGACGTCCTATAAGGGTTTTTTTCACAGCAGGATAGAGAATTGTGAAGATAATAAGCTTAATAGCCAGATTATAATTACGTTGTGAGGTCTTTTCATTGACAAACCCCTAGATCAAGCGAGGTAACCACCAACCGTGTAAAATGAACAAGCCCAAAACTTGGACACTGGAGAGGTCTGAGGGCCAAACAGCAGGTGTGAAACGGGGGATTCGTTAAACTGGACTTTCCCCTTATTTTTAGTGTTCACCATCACACCAGGGGACAAACGAGGCATGGCAAAGCTGCCGCCCTGCATCTGACAACCACGGGTTCGAGACCACTATATCTGCGAAGCTAACCAAAAATTAATGTGTAAAAACAGATCCTAGTACATGATAATGAATGTACACATACTAATACGCTTTTCGGTGAAAATTGGTAACTGCGATGCCCAGCTGCTCAACCGGGGCTTGCGGAAAAGAGAGAGAGAGAGAGAGAGAGAGAGAAAGGGAGGGGGGTGGAGTAATCGGAAAGTAAACAAGGAATGGACATGTTTGGGAGGAGGGGGGGAAGGGTAGTCCGCGGGTAGTCCCGTGTTTAGGGTAAAGAGGGTCATAAAGAGGTCAGTGTATTGAGAGGGAACGGTTTTACATACTGGCACGTACAGAGGCTTGTGAAAATATTGGTAAAACACAATACATAACCGGTTAACCCAGGTGGTAATTTCTAAACAACGGGTGTCAACACTACATTCTGATTTGTCAGGAACATGAGCCTGATCAGCTGTTGAAAGGATAAAGTCACTCAATGTAGAGATTTTTTTCTCAAACACGGTGAATTAAAAAAAAAAAAGGTTGTAAAAGTTGAGACTGAAGGGTCAAATCAAAATGTAACAGCGCCACCCTTTCGAGGAAAAAAACATGAGTAGCCACGTTCTTTTTTTTCCTTTGCTACTACACAAAGTTTACTTTAGATCTACCCAACTTGAAAAATACGAAACCAAAGTTAAGGCAACCATCTAAAACCAAACATTCTAAAACAAACAAACACAGACATGCTCACAAACAAACTAGATCAACAATACAAAAGGGAAACATCTCGAAGATGTCATGTCTGACCAGAGGCTCCTAAATAGCTGTGTGAATGAAAATTGATCTTGTCAATGACGTCATGGCTTAATTAGCCAATTACCTTGTGGGGGGCCACGGAACATGTCACTGTTAAGAGTATTAATTATTGCCCCATAAAGGCTGCACACTTATGCATATACTTGCTTCTGAGTGTAAGGAAACAAACATGTTGTAAAACACGACGAGGACATGAACACGTAGTGTTATCCGACTCCAAAGGTAATAAAAAGGGAAGGTAGAGAATTAATTCACAAAATCCCCCATACAAAACAACAAAAACAAAACAAAAAGAAGGAAGGAATTAGGGTTAAAGGCGACAAGAAGGTGAAGAGGGTGAGAACAAAAGGGTGGTGATGATACTAATAAATAACAACCTTAATGATGATGATGATGATGATGATGATGATGATGATGATGATGATGATGATGATGATGATGACGCTGTTGCTGCTGCTGCTGCTGATGATGATGATGATGATGATCATGATGATGATGATGATGATGATGATGATGGAAATGAAAAGGAGATCGAAGGGCAACGAAAACGGCGAGGAGCGTCCTATTTCAGAATTGTCAAGACAGTTGCACGGCCACGAGAGAGTATGGGAATGCATGAGCCCGCGCGCTCTCAGACAAGGACGAGTGAGTACCTTCCGCCAACAGACGGGCGTGAAGCGTGAGCAGAAAAGAAAGGCGCGGATGGAGAAATAGGAGAAGAAGGGGGTGGGGACGGTTGTAGCAGGTGTCACATCCAACTGGCGCCTAAGCTAAGGACGCAACGTTTGCCCTCATGCATCACCTTAATTGTTTTGATCTTGAACGAAAAAGAAATACAAAAACAAAAAAGAAATAAAACTTGACAAAAGCATGGGGACTGAGGCTCTTCAGATGCCACGTCTGTGTGATTAAAATTATAAACCAGAAAGGCTCTCAGGAAACAAAACAAAAAACACACAAAAATAAAACAAAACAAAAACAAAAAACAACTCACAGATATTAACTAGAAGTGTTACTGAAAATATTTGTAATGATTGCAACGACAGCCTTCAATAAATAAGCCATGCAGCGATTGGTCTATAACTTTTAATTATTTTGTAAAGCATCTTTGCAATTACATTAATTTCGGTTTGAGAATTAAAAAACAACAACAAACGAAACAACATAATTCTATACTTTATGTAGTCTACAAGAGATATAGCTATTTCTAACACGCCGACCAAGACAACTATCTCCAGATAAAGAGCACATTTAAGTTTTTTAATGCTGATTCATAATACAGTGCGACTCACGGCTATAATTTTGAAGGAGGATTATTTGCTAACCTTTTGTAAAATTCTACGTCTAATGTATAAAACCCTAATCCCCAAAAGCATGCAAGCGGTTTAAAAAAAAACAAAAGTTCCACACGAGAGTTGTTTACATTTGACTAATAGTTCCTTTGGAATGTGAATTGTGGTGTATAGGTATGAAACATTTGATACGACCGTTAAAACAGACATTCCTTCAGACCTTTGAGCCCCTCAATATCGTATTAATGTATGAACTGTTCGCTCTTCAATTATCATAGTTGTTGTAGTACTTTAACGTACATTAATCAACAGCTCGAAAAACATGGAGGATATACGGTTTCCAACGAAAAAAAAATTATAGTATGTGTATAATCTCTTTCGAAACCGTGACTTACATGACACGATATTTCCTGTAAACCCGGTAAGCGAATAAATGGACTGGGTTTTTTTTAAACCTCATTTTAAAATTACTTTACAAGGTAGAGCTGCGCTCAGTTTCCGCTCTGCTGAATAAAACTGGCTCTCCAAATTCATGTATGCAACAGCAGCATTCATAATTTTACTATATCCAATGGTGTACCAGAGACTCTTGAGTCTTGAGACCGTCTACAATTGTACCAAGCTTAAAATTCAAGTCCTCAAAGCGTGATGTATAGCCTCTTTCCTCTCTGTTTAGCTTGCCCTCTCTTTTTAGCTTGCTTGGGCTTCTAGTTTCAAAGACACTGCTTTGTTGGAACACAAGGTCTTTATTTCTAGTCTTTTTTAAATAGAAAAAAGGGAATGTGTATAAAGCACTTAAAAAAAAGATTTGCATAGTCTACGAAGACTTGGAACGCGTGCAGCCTGGCTTCGGTTGAGAAGATTTACCCTGCATAAAAAACCCCAAACACTTTTTTCTTTATCTTTTATAAAGCATGCTTGGGTTTTATGAATGAAGACGCCAAGTTTAGTTTTCTTTTATTCCTTCTCCCGCAACTTTTCTATCCGTAGGCCTACAGAGCTTAAAATTGTAAAGACAGGAAGTCATCTCATTTGAAATACACCATCAAGGTAAGAGTGCACACAACTGTTACATTGTAAAAACAAAAATGGATGGGTAAACAGAACTCAGAGAACAAGCTATGACAACAAAACAAGGTGACATTTAAGGATCTCATAACACTCTGTCTTGTGATGTAAGTGTCTGTTTGCTGCTTGTGGTTAAACGACACACGAAAAAGGGTTTAGGACTAGATAAGATTATTTTTGGTTTAACGCAATTATCTTATAACATGAGAGGACGGAAAACAAGAAACTTCCCCTTGGCCATGGTCTATCGTTACCTAAAATAATAATGATTATAACATCAATAATGATGATGATAATAATAATAATAATAATAATAATAACAATAGTAACAATAACAGTAATTACTACTACTGCTGCTGCTACTAATAATAATAATCGCTTTTAATATTGTTTCAACATCACTTTTAAGTCCAAATCAATTTCTGGAACCAAATTAAAAGAACATGAAGTTATAACTTTTTTTATCAAGACTACGTGTCAGTGTGGCTCAATAAGATGATTTATACACTCACAGTACAATAAAAACAGTGAAGTACACACTCTCCGTCCAACATCAGTTGAAATGAACTAGACCTTGTGAATAAATGCATAGTCTAATTAAGGTTTTCCTCATTAAATATTTTACCATAACAAACTTGAATAATAGACATATAGACAAAAAAATCGATATCTAGATCAGTTACAAGGGAAAAAAGTAGGGCTATGTAGATATATTATAAGCCTTGTAACTTATTGTCACTTACCACATGATCCAAGTTGAACAACACAAGTTAAGCCGCAAACTTTTGAAAGTCACAAAGTTACAAGTTCCAACAGATGGAGATTAAATCCGGATTTAAGTCTAGTAATCTAGACCTCTAACACACCAATGTAGGTCTCTATCTGCGTCGGTAATGGTAGATTAGTATCTTACTATCTACTCGGTCTGTAGCGTAATCCAACTAAACAAACATCCCGTATTGAAATCAACAGTAGACCAAAGAAAATCCGTGTCTGTAGGACAAAACGTGCACCGCTGCGGCCCTACACTACTCTCTACTCCCCTGTCGCCAACGGTTGTCCGCTTGTCCAAATAATTTATCGCCAGAATAATTTCCTCAGAGCACCCCTCGCCTCTCTCCTCGCGTCACCGGTTCACCGATTCGGCCCCTCTCGCTGTGGTGGCATACCTAGATCCTTGAATAGGGCTCCTTCTCGCGGTCTCTCTCGGTCTCTCCCTCTCCCTCTCTCTCTAACTCCAAACCTGTGCAAGAGCGGAGAGCTAGCCCCGTGTGTTTTCTCTCGCCTCTCGCTTCCCCGACCTTTACCTGAAGCGCGACGTAGAGTCAGCCAAGTAGACCGACCGCCCTGGCCTAAAAAGTTTCCAATGCGATTAGTCCTGTGATTTTATTGAGCTCTGACCGTGACAGGTTACCATAGATCACACCGTTCCACTACACTGCATAGAGGGGTGCGAATTGGGGGCGGGCGAAATCCCTCTCCCGAAAGTAAAATAAAGAAGAGAAATGAGACGTTTCTGTTTCTATTGAGAATGAAATTATTGAATGGGATTACATTGCATGTATGCTTAATGATTATCTCAAACACGACTCTTTTTTGGCAGTCCTCATGAAACTAGACACAGAACCAGGTTTTAAAAGTGTATGTTCATCTTGGATTATCAAAATGCACATACATCCCCCTTTCTCTAAATAACTTATATATTGAATATTATGAGAATACGGACTCTAAACGGAACAATTCACATTTTTTTGTTTGCAATATCTAGTTATCTCTTACCTGATCTTTAATATGTTGTTTTAATATTCCAATCTATATCTCCAAATAGGTTTGACTGGAAGATCCATTCATACAAAACAAGGCTATTTCGGACTTCTTCACGCGTATACACAGGTCTCGGCGTTACGAACGGTTTATAAATTCCGAAGAAACACAGACGCATACAAACTGGACAGGGAGTCGTAATAGCTGAACTTACAAGTCTGGAACTCTCAATGGGCATAAATTATCATAACCCCACAGACTTAAGGACGTTACTCAATCGGGTCCAAGACAAACCTGGTCCTTGACAAACCCGCGACCTGACGTGACCCTCTTCACATTACTGCATTTACCTTTAGCCTGACCCCTTCCAATTTCTCCCCCCGTCCCCCTTTTTTTGTCTACCAACATTCAAAACGTTGCCGTTACGATGTACTAGATCTGGTAGCCACACAGCTAGTACAGGCTTTGTGAACCCCACGGAGATAACCGATGACTTAATGAAGACCCTAGACATGGACTTTTCTGATCGCTCATTGGCTTCAGACGTCTCGGATAGAGCTATGATTAGGCAGATGTGCAAACACCCTTACCTATCGTCACCGTTCCGCTTTGGGTCCCGTTTTCGCAAAACCAGTAGTGACTTTGATAGGTACCACGTAGGTCGAGGCTTCGGTCCAGTTTGACTTGGAATAATGACTAGACCCCACTGCCGCATTGTTAAGGGTTTAAGCGGCCACAACTATTTGGATCAGGTTTCTTCTGATCCCATGCGCGGCTCGTAAATCTGCCAAAACCTGAAACACTGAATAAACTGCGCCTTGTGACTCGATTTCAGTCTGCAGGACAGATGTCGTAAATCTCCGACATGTTTCTGGGTTTATTCCAAGATTTATACGATTCCTGCTGCGACTTAATCGTTTCTCTTTAGTTTTATTCGCCTGCTTTCTATAACTTAATTTTATAATTTGAACAAACTGAATTTTAGAGGAAGATTCATTTATTTGCTTCTATTGCGGACCAAATATCTACTGCCATTTCATGTAATAAGAAATAGCTCAATTTGGTTTATCCTATAGCTACAGTTTTAACATCCAATTTCGCCCCCCCCCCTCCCTCCTAATAAAAAGGTCCCCGTGGGGGCTGTTTGTTAACATTGTTACAAATGGATAATATTCAATCCCACACAGAACCAACTTTACACATTATCATTTCAATATTATTGGGAAATCGCTGCAAGAAAAGGGAAACATGAGACTTAAAACGTTAAACAATTGTGAATCTAATTATGTTTTTATAATGCTTCCCGAATCAATCACAACACAGCACCGTTAACAAACTAAATTCGACTAAGGTTGTTATAAAGAAAGTAATCCGAAGGAGTGATGTCTAATAGCGATAATTATTGACACGGAGTACCGGCCTACACTTGAGCCATGCATTAAAACTCTCAAAGCCGATTGTAAAATAATTATTAATGGTGGCAAACTTTGAAACACCCAAAAAGGATAACATCTCAATAGTTGGTTGTAAATTAATAGGGCGAAAGACAAAGTGGTAAAGATTGAAAACTTCGTTATCAAGCTGTTTTATCGATGAATGTTTACCGAACTATTATACACTCCCTGAGATCTTGCCCCCAATCAAGGGAACAAGATTAACAGAAAACCATTGATTGAAATAAAGAATAAAATTATAATTACCTCTGATGTGACGAAAATGTAGCTACATTTTTACACCGTGCCTGCGAAGAAAAAAAAAGAAAAGAGAAGAAAAGAAAAGACACAAAAAAGACAAACCATTAAAAACAAAGTATTTTGCTACTCTAATCCATTTCTCTGTCATTCTTTATTCTCTCTTTCTATCTCTCTCTTCCCACCTCTCTCTCTCTCTCGCTCTCTCTCTCCCTCTCTCTCCCAAGCCTCCCCTCTCTCTCTCTCTTTCTCTCTCAAACACCAGCCTTACTGGATCAGAAAGTTAAAGCCCCTTAAACAACAATAAAACCCAGGTTTCTGAGGGGATTTATTGTCTATTATGTTCAAGTGCTGATAAGACGAACAAACCGAGGGTAAGTCCATGGTAAAATTAACCTTTATTACCCATTACACGGTGTGGCCTTTTTACGTTCTAAGCCTTTAGTCTCCAGTAGTAATTCTCTGTAAGCATTTTACTAAATATTTTAATACCATCCATCGCATCTTTTCTTCGATCTTTTTCTTTAAATTTACCGACCTTTTCACTCGACCAACCTGTTTTCTTTTCGTTAATTGGTCTAAAATACTATCAGGTGGGCAAAATCCTAACAAACACTTCCAAAATACTTATTAAATTTGTTAAAATGACAAGATTTAAAAGAATATTGAGATAAAGTTACTTATATTTAAAAGACTTAGTTATATTACTCTATATTTACGCGTGGTATACATGCTACTTCCCTTTTATTTTCCCCCTTTGTGACTAAAACCCCCTAAAAAAGTAAATAAAAAGAACAACATAAGCAAAGCAAAACAAGTCACAGGAAAGATATAATAACAAACCCTCAGGGGTAGGGAGAAAATAACTAACAGGCCCAAATTAACTGCAAACATGTTTTCCTTCCAAATATATAATAACACAAAATTTAGTAAACCTAGTCGATAAAGCCCTGAATAACTAGCAGGAGGTCAGCGGTTCGAATCCTAGCTAATTCATCGACTCCACTCAGATTTATGAGATACTTTGCTATAACGAGGTCCAAAGCGAAAACGAGAAAGATAGGTAAAAGAACCTGCAGCTTAACGGTATCCAATCATAGCTCTGATGTAGCCAATGACCTAGTCTAAAGAATGTGAATAAAAATGTCATTCGTTATAGAAATGTTGACCGCAAAGCATGTGTTTGGAAAACTTAGTGGACGTAGAACTACTTACGAATTTCAGTAAAAGTAAGCATTGGTTTAACATCTGGTTGTAATGTGATGAAATGTGTAAATAAAAAAAAAAATAGCAATGTACAATAGTATTTTACAAGTCATCTTTACAAGCATATGTTTATTATTTAAGTCGAAATATACTATAGCAAGAACAAAGGTAAAAAATAGATCTAACTAACTGCAGAGCGAAATTTAAAAATAGCTTTCACATTGTTGCCTTTTTTTCAACAACAAAAACAACAACAACAACAACAATAAAAACCAAGCAATCTATTAAATAGAAAACATAAAAAGCTTCGACAAAAATACAACGCAGAAAGAAAAATCATATTAAAAAGGAGACATAGAAACACTCATAGTGGAAAAAAACAAACAAATAATATATCTAATTTCACCAGCCATAAAATTTAATACAAACTGTCAAGTCTTTCTGATATCCTCATTCGATATCCTTCATTCTTTAAGGATTGATTAGATCACTATTGCCTCTACAAAATTGTAAATCTGTCATAGTGTGATGCCCTAGAAATCAGTGATGCCTCAGAAATCTGTATTATTATAAAGCCCCAAAATACCAGAAGCCATCTGGTCTTGATTTCTTGCGGCGTCAGGATCTTCCGGCATCTGCTCTTCAGACAGTACTATTTCTTTATGCGAAACGTTGTGACATTTAAGTCCGCTATAGTAAGAGATCGCGGCAGGTCGTATAGTATACCTCAGGGGAACCAGCAGTAGTAATAGTAGTAGTAGTAGTAGTAGTAGTAGTAGTAGTAGTAGTAGTAGTAGTAGTAGT
>RQTK01001056.1:5068-26339 GCA_003991915.1 Elysia chlorotica | reverse complement strand
TAGTAGTAGTAGTAGTAGTAGTAGTAGTAGTAGTAGTAGTAGTAGTAGTAGTAGTAGTAGTAGTAGTAGTAGTAGTAGTAGTAGTAGTAGTAGTGGTAGTAGTAGTAAATGTTGTCGCCGTTTTTGTCGTCGTTGTTTTTGCTATTCTTAAATCCATAACTCATTCTCCCCACCCTTCTCCTCTAAGTCCTTGCCTCACTCCTCTCTCCCTACTCCTCCTTTTCATCACCATAAACATGTTCTCATTGTCCTTACCTTCCATTGTTGAAGTTTGTTCCCTCATGTCCCGAACCAGGAAAGACCACCCTAACCATTGACGAGGGTTGCAAGTAGCCCGATGACATCGCCAGTAAATGTCATTAACATTAACGCGAACAAAAAAATCTCAGTCATAACATAGTGACACGACTTCTACCTGCTCGTGGCTTTCCCCCTACAAAAGATCTAATAATATTTTGTTACTAAGGAAAGTAGATATTATTCCCCCTTGGAATTACCCAATTTATGGACATGCCATAATATTCATTACAAGTGTGTGCATTATAAACGTAGGGATCCATTTCTCGTTTTATAAGTGTTTGTATTAAAGATCTAATAATATTTTGTTACTCAGGAAAGTAGATATTATTCCCCGTTGGAATATATTACCCAATTTATGGACATGCCATAATATTCATTACAAGTGTGTGCATTATAAACGTAGGGATCCATTTCTCGTTTTATAAGTGTTTGTATTTTTTATAATGTATTTCTTTTTAGAGACGTTGAGGCTAACTAGATAATAAATGATTTCATTGCAGTATTTTTTGCTTCTGTAGACATGTCTGGTTAGGACTCTACAGAGCAGCCAAAAAGTTTTGACTTCCATTTCTCACATAAAGGTATCCTTATTTCATAAACCTGAAAAAAAAACCTTGGTTTGAGAGATGCCAACCGGTCTCCACACACAATAGCATTTTTAGATGTCGATAATAAATGACTGCAAATAAAATATACTGGTACATGTACTTCTACTGCTACAATATCGCAAAAGAGGAAAAAAATACATGGGCAATATAATAGGGAAACTAAGAAGGAAGATATAAAAACGAGAGACAGAGACAGAGAGAGACAGAGAGACAAGACACCATCACGCCAGGCCAGCTAGAGAGAGAGAGAGAGAGAGAGAGAGAGAGAGAGAGAGAGAGAGAGAGAGAGAGAGAGAGAGAGAGAGGGAGTCGAGATGGCACAGTTTGTAGAGCGTTGGCTTCCCGTATTTGAATCGGGGAAGTCAGCGGATCGAAACAAATGATTGGAAAAAATTTGTTTGTTGGATTTCGCCCCTACTCGTTGGCTCGGTGTATAATGTGAGCGACTGAAGCAGACGTTTTTGGGGCCCCGCTCTGTCTTGTGTGTAGTACCGTGCAAAATATTTGTCAGAGGTTATATACAAGTGTAATGGTCTAGCCATGATAATTTTCGATTAAATTAAAAAAAAATATTTTTTTAAATTAAATTGCTTAGAGACTTTCGATGGCGCGTATTTTTTCTCTGAATTCAGGAAGCCTTTAGTGTAATATAATTTTATATAATTTTGATGTTGCTGTAGTAGAAAACAAAATTAAAGTTAACCCCAATGCTCTTATATTAGAGAGAGAGAGAGAGAGAGAGAAATATAAAGACCGACAGACAGTTAAGATAGCCAGATATAAGAAGAGAATCTGTGAGAAATACATAGACAAAAGAACGGGCACAGATAGAAAGAAGGAAAGCAGAACACCAGAAACAGAGACATAGGGAAAGAGATCCACCGAGAAGAAAAAAAAGACACTTAAAGACTGAATTTAAAAATACAGAAAATAGCATAAGTAGATATTAAGTCGTAGAGTTTAAATTCTTCGAACAAAAAAAAAAAAACAAAAAAAAAAAAGACGTGAAGAATAGATATGTTGCGTATGAGAAGAAGCACATGAAAAAATGGACACTGCAAACTTCAAAATTATATGGCTACATACATTTGATGAAAAAGGCTTCTAACAATCCCCAACAAAAAAAAATCGAACTACATATAAACCCACCACCACCACCACGAACAAAAAAACAAGCAAAAACAACAACAAAAGAAATGAAAACAAAAAGGCTAAATCACCTTTTGTTGTTGTTGTTGTTGTTGTTGTTGTTGTTGTTGTTGTTGTTGTTGTTTAGGCTGAGTGGTCTGAATAATATTAAAGATACATGTACATTGTGACTTTCATTAATTTATTGCCAACTTTGCAGGTCTTTGATCTATCCATGAGCGATAGATGTAGACAAACCGTTGTATTTTGTTCAGCCCTTTTTAAAAACACATTAATATCAGAGTAATACTAGACACTTATCTTTATACTAACCTGTAGCCAAAACACTGTAATGTCAACACATATGTAACGATAAAGCTCACTGCTACTCTTAATACCCTTTTATTTTCGACGACTTGTCAAAATCATGTACTTAGGGAAGCATTTAACCCAAAACTTCATCAAAATACAAAAAAATCTTTTAAATTTGTAACTCAAATCGAGACTTCCATTTAAACTCATTAGTCAGACTGAGGACAGGGTTGAGTTTGTTGCTGAACGTCCAATATCAACACTGTATAGGCTATAGGGAGGGCCCAAAGACTAACGCCTGAGCATGTAGGGGAGACCTGAAATCCTGTCTTAGTCGCTCACATAATACTTACACAGACCTAATCAACATTTTTTTTATGGCGTAGAGGCTCAGGAGTGGGCGCAATTGGTCACATAAGACTGAAAATATCCCCCCCCCCCACACACACACACACATAAACGCGGCGCACAGAACGGGACTCGAACCACAAACCTTTTTTTTTAAATCGGAGACTCTAACCCTAGTGCCACCACGCCCGAAGAGAAAATTTGTCGCCATCGCTGGCGACATAACAACTATTACGATTGTCTGAGTCCCAAGTATGGGCATTTACGAAATATTTTGTCTACATCTACCGAATTTCCTCAGTCGACCTCGAGGTGTTCAACAGGCTTTTTTTTATAGTTATTCTTGACTTTCACTAAAGCACCGTTTTAATTTTCTCTTCGGCGTGGTGCGGTCACATAAGACTGAAAATAAACCCCACAAAAAACACACACATAAACGCGGCGCACAGAACGGGACTCGAACCACAAACCTTTTTTTTTAAATCGGAGACTCTAACCCTAGTGCCACCACGCCCGAAGAGAAAACTGAGGGCCCAATGGGAGCCATTAAGACAGACATCCCTCTTTTTTATGTCCACATTTAGCCCTCAAGAAACCGGGCTGCGGGGAGAAAAGACAATGATGTAGACTTACAGTGTTTATGTCCTGTGTTTAGGGCAATTTACAGACAGATGTAAGTTTTTGGCATCGACAGATAGTTTGATGTGCGTCCACTTGAAAGGTTCTACATCATTGCTGACTGTTTCATTGGTATATGCGAATCACTCGTTAATTTCGTTGGTGTATTTATTGGTGACAATTATCCAAATATCAAGGGATAAAGAGTTTTCATGAAACATTATTCCGTATTTATATTAAAAAGAATAGTATTGACAACCTACCTCTTTGCAAAATGACTATTTCTTCATTTTCACTAAGGTTTTCAGGTTACAAATTCAAACATCATGTTGGTATTACGTCTTTGCTTTACAGTGTGCGTTCGGTTCTATAATATGTTATAGAATATACTCAATGACTGCTCAATCTTTAAAAAATGAATTTGTTTATTTGCCTGCTGGTCTGTGTTTTTGGTTGTCTGTCTATATGTGCGCTGTTAGCCTCTATGCCTGTCGCTTCTCTCTCTCTCTCTCTCTCTCTCTCTCTCTCTCTACTCTCTCTCTTTTCTCTCTCTCTCTCTCTCTCTCTCTCTCTTTCTCTGTCTCTATGTCTATGCCGGTCTCTGTCTTTGCCTGTTTGTCTGTTTGCTTGTTTCTCTCTCCCCCTCTCTCCCTCCCTCTTTCTTTCTCTTCACCTCTCTAGCTCACTCTGTCTCACACACAAACACTATTTCAGACCAATGGCTAAGGCAAAGAGAGAGAGAGAGAGAGAGAGAGAGAGGGGAGAGAGAGACAGAAAGACAGACAGACAGACAGACAGACAGAGAGAGAAGGAACACCTGAGTGAAAAGAAGCCCATTATTTTGTCCGACAAAATGGGCACACAAATCAGGCAGAGCTCAGTATGGGGTCCAGTTAACGCCCATGTCCGCAGATTACAAGGCGCACAGTCTCACGCCCGTTTGCAGTTGTCACCGCTGGATCGCGGCCGGTAGCAGACCGGACCAACTGGGCTGGACTACATACAATGTATTCTGAAGCCTTCAAACCTGCCATTTTTTTATGAACGGAAGTCCTGGAAAGTGATTTTTTTCGGTCTGGTTACCGCAAGAGAAGAGAGAGAGAGAGGGGGGGGGGAGGAGAGAGGGAGAGACACAGAAAAATAGAGAGAGACAGAGAAAGTTAGAGAGATGAAGAAGAGAGGGAGAGAAAGAAAGAAAGGGAGAGAGGGAGGTGAAGGAGAGATGGAGGGAGAAAGAAAGAAAGAGAGAGAGAGAGAGAGAGAGAGAGAGAGAGAGAGAGAGAGAGAGAAAGGGAGGGAGAGATGAATAAATGAGAGATGGTTTCAATTCAACATGTTTATATTGCCACTAATAATCTAACTTTGCCAAATTTTTTTCAACACTCCTAACTTCAAAGATTAGGAAACTCTAAGTTTATAAGGCTAGTGGAGCTGTATTTATCATGAACTATGGCATTCTCTACTTTTATCAAATAGATACCGCTAGAATCTGGTGACATATACGATAAAACCTTAACTGATGGCAAACCCTAGTAAGGAATATTTGAATTAAACACTTAATTTCTAAAGTCACAAAGCTCTTACTTCTTCTTAAAAGATACATTTGATCAAGCTTGCAAAATGATATTTAACAATAACAAAACAACTTTTTTTTTTGAAAAAGCCAAAATTTTTACCCAATTTTTAAAGTGTCATAAATCTTCACAAAAGGTCTAAGTTACACGGCGCTAAAATGCTCTTACAATCGCGTCTTTTATTTTAAATTCACTACAGTTCTGACCATTCAGTCTAGAGCAAGGCAGTCAAAAGACGAACTACAACTCATCGTAGTGTCCGTCGAACTCACGAGAGTTAAAGCCAGACGGCAGCATCTTCAAAGTTCGTTGGGCAATTATAGCCGAGTTCAATGTCCCGTTACCGTTGTGGTGAAACCATGGAGGATTAGCACACTTGGAGTGCAAGGGCTTATAACAATGTCCCCGTGTCCACAGGGGGGTTTGGGGGGTCTGTTGGTTTGGGGAATACACCACCGTGACGAATCTGGGAGAGAGAGGCAAAGAGAGCAGGAGAGAGATATCAGGAGAGAGGGCAGGAGAGAGAGAGAGGGAGATAGACCTATAAATAGAGAGAGAGAAAAAAAGAGAGATAGTGTGAGAGCAGGAGAGAGAGAGGGAGATAGAGGAATAGAACGAGACTGAGGGAGACACACACTTATATAAAGGGATGTGGAAAGAGAGGGAGGGAGAGAGAGAGAGGAAGAGGGAGAGAGAAAGAGATAGAGAGAGCAGGGGTGAGAGGGAGATAGAGGAATAGAACGAGACTCAGAGAGAAAGAAACAAAAGATGTGGAGAGAGATTGACAGAGAAAGAGAGAGAGAGGGAGCGCGAGAGAGAAAGAGAGAGAGAGAGAGAGAGAGAGAGAGAGAGAGAGAGAGAGAGAGAGAGAGAGAGAGAGAGAGAGAGAGAGAGAGAGAGAGAGAGAGATTTTCTTTCGTTTGTCCACTACATTCCAGAAAGAAGCAAAGGTAAGTTTCAAACATTTATGATTAAAACACCTTTCATTTTTAAATACCTAGAAAAACTTAGTCATAATCTATGTTTACAAAAGAATACTAGATAAGATGACATTGTCCGATCACGAATAAACTAACTAACATCGAACTTTGGATGATCAAGGGTTCATAGAATAAATATTGAAATCGCCAACTCAGGGTTAAAAGATTTCTTTGATGCAGGTCACTTATCACCAGAAAGACCAGACTCTCTATACTGACCTAGTTTTGAAAATAAGAATTTTTGTGCTTTATGCTTGCTCTCTGAGAGGTAATTCAACTCAATGATAGGCATAATCATTACAACAGTTATGTAATGTCCTCTCTCCCACCTTAACGTCTTGTAGGTCTCAAGATAAATCCGACACAGCGACGGGAAATCTAAGCGTAATACCCGGGACTTGACTGGTTAATTAATACCGACATTTCTATATATGAGGTTTTGTAATGTGATCTAATCCCATTTAGTTGGACAAAAAAAATTAAATCAAGACCTTTGGCGTGATCGTACTTTTGCATATGAAAAGATTTGGAAAGATACAAAAATGCCCACTAGCAGAATAAAGTACCTACTTTCGCGTAACGAAATTACCAGTATTTTGCATTTTATTGGTTCCGATATGAACATTGCTGATGACTGTGCATTCCTATCTGTAACATCTTTGAAGTGAAATATCTACAGCGATTCTTTCTATAGACCTATCAAGAAGCAAATCCTTAATGGAAGTCAACCCAGAAAATGCCAAAGCTGGACTGTAAGATTTTAATGTCTACGCGCAGCGCCTTAGATCAAAATTACCAATGCGATATTCAACCTATATACTTAACCTATTAAACTAATTGCAATGTGTCTATGCTATTTTTAGTTTTACTATTTGGTGAATTATAGCCAACAAACTAATGCCACATTCTCAACATCAATTGTTGCTAATTACTCCTAATACTTTTCCATTACCTTTCGTTGCTTCATACCACACCACGAAAAATATTTCAAAACTTTTGTTGTTGAAAAAAAAAAGGTTGTTAAATTTTTATTTATTCACCAGTCTCAGCCGGCAATAAATCACGTCACTATATCTCCAAGGCCTTTCGTATCTGATGTCCAAAGGCGAAGCCGTAAAGTCTAATCAGAACCTCAAACAAATGAATAGTGTGCAAACATTCAGATATCTTGCCTTGCTGCAGAGCAAAGTAATGCATCGGTTGAGATACCGAGCAAACTTATAGATCGGTCGCGATACCGATAGCTTTGATCATTTCGGTAATGCAGCTTATCATGAGGGAATAAATAAAGCGAGGTTTAATTATGAATAACTATCCATTACACCCGCCAGGTATGTATTGTACAAGAATGATTGATACAGATCTGTATCATTTTAAGTACCTTTGTTTCTTTTTTCATACATGTTTAAACTATAGGTATTTTTCCCTTGATATTATTGACGTTTACGATCGATGGTTGGTCGTAACTTTGTTTATATTCTGGATGGGTTGACGTATCAATATTTTAGTAAGTTATTTCCTATTACATTTTTAAATTGATCTTTAGTTCAACTTGAAGTCCATCAGACCTTGTTATTGATATCTATTTTGAATACACGAAAAGGGCGTGTATTCGTACGCTCTTACAAAGGGAACAAAAGCTCAGTTTTCATTTTAATAACTAAAATTGTTTTGTTACTCACTATACTAACAAAGGCAGGTGGGCAACAAAGTCTGTGAGCGTGACAACACACGTGCGCTCTGCCACTCAAATAGCAATTGACTGAACATGTTGTGCAATGTGGCGACCTAGATCTAAATCTTTGTAAAACCTACTAAAAGAATTAATTTTTAAATATCATTTCAATGGGATGCGCAAAAAGTCTAATTATTATAGATATAGGAAATGAAGTTTTGGATAGTTAATAATAAAAGAAATTATTTGAAGAGATTTTCGGACGCAAATATTGCTTCAGTTGTTCATTCCTTGCATTTGGTAATAATTTATTTTGTGAAATGTACATGAAATTACCCTTTTCTGCATTACTTTCTTTATGTTTGAGATGCGTCGAATTTCTGGATAGAAAAGCGAGGTACATTTTGGAACAGCATGGCTTAAAATGACAAAGTGGGGTGAGCGTTAGAGAGCTATATTGATAATATATATATATATATATATATATATATATATACACATATATCTACGTAAATATCTAGATAGTTAAATGGTGAGATAGCTAGATAGAAGCTGAGAGAGCATCAAAATAATTGAATAATTTATAATATCTCCTGGGACTTTATCAAAAGATTAGAGCCAAACTCCCCAACAAGTGATCGGTGAAACTATGAGTTGCTGAGGTACAGCACATCATCATAATAAAACCAAGACTCAACACGAGAGGAGACCTTCATTCATAATGCACTCACCGTGGTAAACACCTACTTAAAAATATGTAAAAAACAATACGAACTTCAAGAACCATATAACGGTCGGAATTATGTGCTAAGCTCCTGTAATTAGTAAACCACACACTCTTGTGTTCTGAACATTATGACCATAATATCAAGGTAGGACGATCTGTTACTAGATAAATAGATACATGTAGATGGGGTTGTAGAAAGAAACCGAGAAAGATAGATAGATAGACAGATAGATTGGTTGATCGATAAAGAGAGATCAAGAAAGAGAGACAGACAGAGAGCGAGAGAGAGAGAGAAGAGAGAGAGAGAGGGGGAGAGAGCGAGCGATAGAGAGCGATAGAGAAAGAGAGGGAGTTAAAATATGGAAACAGATACGTAAAGAGGGACATATAGCAAGAGACAGCCAGATAAAGACAACAGCAACATAGATCAGACATAATAAACGAAATGACAAATCGGTGCAATGTTAACGACGATAGCAAGAAGAAATCCATGGACACCTTAATTGCTCGACCTCTGACTCACCGATGACCAACGCCGCGAGGAGGGAGGACAGAGAGAAGACCTATTGGCTCTCATAGAAACGTCAATAAACGGCACTACAAGCTTTGCAATCCACATGACGATAACAGATGACATATTTCCGCCACTTAGCCATACGGTCTTCTATTGTTCATTGCAGGCTTTGAGGGCTTAAGTGGTAGAGCGTTGGTCTCCAGATCAGAAGATCTGTGGATCTAATCTAACGATCGGCACATTTATTTGTCCTATTTTCGTCTCATGTAACTGGTTGGATCGGTGTCAGTATAATGTGACCGGCTGAGACAGGAGTCATGGTATCACCGCCCTGTCTTGTGTGTGACAGCACATACAATTGTCAGACGTCAGTCCTGGGGGCCTGTCCATAATATTGCCTATATTGTGCTGATGTTGGACATTAAACCAACTCTACAAGCTTTGCGATGTACACGACAGAAATGGTTGATATAATCAAATTCTTTAGGAATGGGATTTTCTGATTCCCCATTGGCTCCATACGTCTAGGGTAGGGCTATGATTGGACGCCGGTGAAAAATCTATTACCTAGCGTCTTCGTTTTGGCTATAGACCCCTCAACCGCATGGCATCTATTGACTCAACAAGTCCGCAACAGAGCTACGATTGGCCACCTTGATATATCGCCTCCGTTTTCGCATCGGGGCCACGTTGTCCCAAGGCCTCTGTTGTTGGCGGTGACTCTGCCACTCATATTTGCCTTGGGCTCAAACTGCCATGAATCTTTCCACATGCCCACGATCAATCTTGCGGTGGTCAGTTTGTGAGATAGTGCCAATCAATGGCCCAGATGCACCGGTCAGATGGCAACCGGTCTCAACATTCTCCTCAAGGCATTTTGCGGGATGATTAATAAAGATGCTCTGATTGGCTAGTTTAGA
Source organism: Elysia chlorotica (assembly GCA_003991915.1). Classification (NCBI taxonomy): domain Eukaryota; kingdom Metazoa; phylum Mollusca; class Gastropoda; family Plakobranchidae; genus Elysia; species Elysia chlorotica. The sequence continues at coordinate 16,635 of RQTK01001056.1, read as the reverse complement.
CATGGCTTGGCACGAATTGCATCTTAATTGGAGTATCTGATGTCCAAAGGCGAAGCCGTAAAGTCTAATCAGAACCTCAAACAAATGAATAGTGTGCAAACATTCAGATATCTTGCCTTGCTGCAGATAAACCAATTAAACTCAACTCTACTGGCTTTGCCATTCACACGACGGTAAAGGTTGACATAACCAAACTTTTTTATAAATGGGATTTTCTGATTCCCCATTGGCTCCATACGTCTAGGGTAGGGCTATGATTGGACGCCGGTGAAAAATATCTTACCCAGCGCCTTGGTTATGGCTATAGACCCCTCAACCGCAAGGCATCTATTGACTCAACAAGTCCGCAACAGAGCTACGATTGGCCACCTTGATATATCGCCTCCGTTTTTGCATTGGGGCCCCGTTGTCCCAAGGCCTCTGTTGTTGGCGGTGACTCTGCCACTCATATTTGCCTTGGGCTCAAACTGCCATGAATCTTTCCACATGCCCACGATCAATATTGCGGTGGTCAGTTTGTGAGATAGTGCCAATCAATGGCCCAGATGCACCAGTCAGATGGCAACCGGTCTCAACATTCTCCTCAAGGCATTTTGCGGGATGATTAATAAAGATGCTCTGATTGGCTAGTTTAGACATGGCTTGGTACGAATTGCATCTTAATTGGAAAGCAATAATATGGACTGAGCAAGGGAAGCGTGGAGGCGCTGGTTATCCTGCCTTAGGTCTCGTCGCCGTATAGGGCAGCCGTATGCTTTCTTGAAAATACTTTTATCATCTTCTTAACGAACAAAAGATAATAAAGTTAAAAACACTCACACTCGCACACACACGCGGTTAAATTAAGTTGATCAATCCTTATTTATCTGTTATGAACACATACAATTTCGCTTTAGCACGCTAAAATTCTTTATGTCACTATATACCGTTGTCCTACCAGCCTCTTTTGTATGAAGATAAGGGAAGAGATTCTATTGATAATGTTGATAATATTATGACCTATCAGGCTTAATAGGAAGGTCCCGATAAGCAATGAGGCGCCAAACATTTAACCATAGACTATAGATTGAGTGAGACGTTTCACACAGAAAATAAGGTGTCACACTGCTATTGATACCCCGATCTAGTGTGACGCGTGCTCAATCTAATTGTTTTTGAAAATAAGGCGGTTGACTAATCTTCAGACAGGGTTTTTACTAAGGTTTAAGAGGCAAGCTATCCACTTAATGATCCCACAAACGCAAAATCCTTCCCGTGAAACCTTTTATTATTGAACACTCTCCGGTTTAATCGTCATAAAGACCAATGTCTCCAGTGAATATTTATATTAAGTGATTGGATTTTTCATGGATAACAAGTTGGTTGTGTTAACAGCATGGAATCCTTGTGCCATAATGTACTAGTTTTATTTCCTCAAATACATATAAGCAATCACAAGGTCATTTTCACAGTAAGTGCTATATAATCATGTTTTCCAAGTTTTTTTTGGAAATAACCATTTCCTCTAAGTTTTAGTCTAGTTGACAAGGGTTATAATTCATTTCTTTTGGTTTACTTTTGTTTATATCTCTGTACCTCTGTCTCTCTTTCTCTCTCTCCCTCTCTCTCTCTCACATATCACACACACACGCACACACACACATAAATTTAAATGTATCCCATATCTCACCCGCAAGTGGCAGAGCGTTGGTCCTTAGTTCGAAACCGATGATCGGTGAAACATTTATTTGTCTTATTTCGTATCCTACTGATTGGGTCTAAATAAGTATAATAGTGTGACCGGCTAAGCACTCGATAGTATCCCCGCGATGTTCCCCTGAGGCATCACGTAAAATTGTCAGACGTTAGTCTTGGGATCCGTCCACAAATTTGGCCTATACATTATGATGCTGAACGCTAAGCAACATCAAATCAAACAGTCTCTCCTCTGTTCACTATACTTTTCCCATGCATCAAAGAACTTAGACCTATATATCCATTACTGAAGGGCCCTAATCTGATACACTGTTTGGTACACGACCACCCATTCACGATCAGAGGCGACTTTCCCACCAGCGGGCAAACAGTAGAGAGGCCTTAACTAATTAGTGAATGATTTAACAGGCCGTGTCCGATACACAGGAGGCTTTGCTTGACCACTGATAATGGGTCACGGGATCCCGTGGCAATCACAATGGTCTATGGGGTATGGAGCGTGGAAAGGATGAATGAGAGAGAGAGAGAGAGAGAGAGAGAGAGAGAGAGAGAGAGAAAAGGAGAGATAGAAAGAAACTGGGGTTAAGAAGAAAGAAGAGTGTTGGTCATTGCACTCGCATGAAATACCAGCGCGGTAGGAAAAATCCAAAGTTTTCGTTGGGAATTAAAAAAAAAATTATAGTTTTAAGAAGGTAAGTTAGAAAAATTAAAATGTATGCGCATTATATTTTTCTCAGGTTTTCAAAATACCTTATGAAGCAGTCATTTCTGATGAAACAGCATGCTCAGTGCAATTTCAAAGCATCTCACAGTCTCACATATATACACAACATAAACATGACTGTTTTGATGGATATTAAAGTGTGAAAAAGGTTAATGCAACAAACGAAAAGGCGAGATGCTGGAAAACTCAATCTAGAAGAGCCCTTAGCATCTTGTTAATTAGAGACTCATGGTAATCGCAATTTGCCCTAATCCACCATAATACCCTCTATAGGCTTGAGAGGCGTTAGGTAACCAGGGGGACAAAAGACCAGGTACTGGGAACCAGATGTCCCCTGGGAGCAAGGCTAATCTGTGACACTAAGTGGACTCTAGTCACACGGAAAGTAAGTACCTAGCGAGACCTGGTCTGGGCCTGTTCATAACAGAACTTTTTAGACTTCTGGTCTGATGTTGTTTTGGTTATTGCTTTAAACCTTGCATTGTTTCTGGCTCCATGGGTAGTGGAATTTAAAGTTGTCCAAGCATAATGGATGTACATGTATGAGACCTTGAAAAGAGAGACATTCAGTAGTCCTGGATTTTTATATTTTGGTCACTGCGCTGAGCCTAGCATAGTTTCTGACACAATGAATGACGCAGGAAAAAGATCGCCCAACATAAAAATACTGAAAGTGGAAGTGAAGGTAGCGACCTTGAATAGAGGGGCATTAAGAAGTCCTGGCTTTTTAGATTTTGGTCAATGCTCTGAGCCTAACCTGGTTTCTGACACCCTGAATAGCGTAAGAAAAAGTTCATCAAAACATACTGGATGTGGAAGTGAAGACCTTGAAAGATGGACACTGAGGAGGCGAACCATGCTCTGCCCTAGCTGTACACGGACCAGGTAACCTATTGTGCTGGTGCAGTGACATGGGCCAGTCTTCAGAGGATTAGAACGGATGAGGTCGAGATTAGCCCAGAGGCGAAAGGTGAAAAGAGAGGGCCATTGTGAATGTAACACGTTAGAATGAAGGATCATTATGATTATTTCATATTGACGGGTATTTTCAGTTTCTAATGAGTTTTGTTCAATGACATGTGCGTAAGTGTTTCAGAGTGATTCTGGACATGGGCTGAGTGGAGGGGAAGTGAGTGAGTGAGTGAGAGAGAGAGAGAGAGAGAGAGAGAGAGAGAGAGAGAGAGAGAGAGAGAATGAGAGAGATAGATAGATAGAAAGACAGAGAGGAAGGAATAACATAAAGATAACGTGAGTGTAAGAACCACAATAGAGTAGTTAGTACCATTGCAGTGCTACAAGTACTGCCGAGGCTATTGTTGCTGCTGCTGCTGGTGATGAAGAAAAAAATAACCTTGATGGCAACAATGGCGATGAAGGCATAGATAACATCACTCTTTATTTTGTCAATGATGTGAGCTGGACAGCAAAGTTCCCAGTGCCGGATGGCGAATGACTTGAAGTGCGCTCTCATTACTCTGTAGAATCTGATGTCTCAGAGATTTTACTCTAGGACTTCCGAGTCCAGCGTAAGGGGCAGAGTTCAAGGCAAATATGGCTGGGCACTTTAACTGATATTTAATTTTTAGGTGAAAAATTAGGAAAGAAAAGGAAAAGAAAAGCAGGAGAAAATGGGAGCGTGGGTATTACATCTAATGTGTTTACATTTCTACACAACAGAGGTGGAAAGAGAGGGCCATTGTGAATGTAACACGTTAGAATGAAGGATCATTATGATTATTTCATATTGACGGGTATTTTCAGTTTCTAATGAGTTTTTCTCAATGACATGTGCGTAAGTGTTTGAGAGTGATACTGGGCATGGGCTGAGTGGAGGGGAAGTGAGTGACTCTAGGACTTCCGAGTCCAGCGGAAGGGGAAAAGTTCAAGGCAAATATGGCTGGGCACTTTGACTGGTATTTATTTTTTAGGTGTAAATTAGGAAAGAAAAGGAAAAGAAAAGCAGGAGAAAATGGGAGCGTGGGTATTACATCTAATTTGTTTACACTTCTACACAACTATCGGAACTACTACTGCTAGGATTCTCATTTCCCCAACTATCTTAAATACTATATAATAATTACATGCATCAGTGATCATTGAAGATACATTAGCATGTCTTTACCTTAAGAACTGACAGTAACTATATAACTTTGCAATTCATGCATACGATTGCTTTGAACAGAAATACGTGCATTTCAATTATCTGGGCTATTTCAATTATCTGGGCTCCAGTCTTTCGTGGTTAAGTTAAAGTAATTTATTTTTAAGATTTGGTAATGTATATGTGGTAAACGTTTCAAGCAAAAATATATTACATATCCTTGTTAAGTATACGTTCAACAGAAAAAATACATTATTTATTTATCCCGCACCTCAGGATACAAACACACATGCAAGTGCAGAGAGGACATGCAAACTTTGTTCTGCATGAAAAGCTAAGAATCCATCATAAGCCACAATTCCATAGGTATTGTAAATGTTTTGACAGGCAGAGAGGCAGGCCGAGATGCGAAACCTGCAGTATGACAAGCCGCATGCCGCCTGACTGAGAATTTGTCACATCATGACGGCTCCAACTAGTTCGTGCGTGAGCCGTGAGCAGTACAAAATAATGTACTTTTGTCCTTGCGTCAATGAGCTTCTGTCAAGCTTCTTGCTCACGGTCCAATTATGGCGCGCGTGAGGGCAGGAAACTGACGCCGGAGATTGAACTGGCCGGATCCTAGCCGGTTTTATGCATGGGCAAGAAAGCCTTGGCAGAATTATAGCCGCATTTATTGCTGGTTGACATTATGACAGGGTGTATGAGTTTCCTGAAGAAATAAAAAAGTACAAGGGGGAAAAACAAGCAGGATGCTTTGACACCTCAAGCTATTTTAGCTCTCCATATAAAAAAAGACTTGAGAACAAACTGTTGTAAAAAGAATCAATACACTACTCGCGTTCGATCAGTTTTCAAAGCACCAGTCATATATCCCTTCACGAGATGACACATTATGATTCGAGCGGGAAGGTTAAAAAAATAATTAAATGTATCAGGAAAAAATAGATGACGATCATTTACAATTATGACTGTTCAGGTAAGTCTAAATCTTAAACTGTTTTCTGAATATTTAAAATTCAACATAATAAAAGGCAACAGCAATGAAAATGTGGACAAAGAACAGAGCGGTCAATTTAGCTGTCTCATTTATTTATAAACATTTGATTAAAATAAAATGAACAGTTATATGCTATCAATTTTCTTAAACGAACACGGATGACGCAAACATGGGCAACAACCTATTGAATCGTAGATAGATGGAAAGATCCTTTCTTATCTACGTATTTGGATTTAACAACAACGTGTAACAGGTTTTCTCAGAACAATTTTTCATGCACGGTGTTTTCTTGTAATCCTCATCCTCATTTTCTGAAAAAAATCTGCTTTTTTTTCTTCACGATTTCTTAAAAGTATTCTCATTTTCCAATTTCCAGCTTTCTTCCTGGCCAATGCCACTGGTCCAAGGACGTTAAGAGGTTAACCAAAGTATACTCTTTGCAGTCCACTCAGCAATAAGAGATGACATAAGAGGTATCCTTACGAAATGATGATGGTTGTTGTTTTTTTTTTAATGTGGAAATCTAGACTCTGATATTGCAGATGAAGGTTAACTTTTATATCGTTGAAAAAAACACGAACAATCATTTGGTGATTAGTTTACCTTAGTGTATACTTATAATTAGAGACAGGATGAAAACTTTCGATCCTGCCCTGGCCTTGGCCATGGCAATGGGCTCCATGAATGAAAGACGCGTATTAATATATTATACAAGCCTTACGATCCACACTAGGATTACAAGTGACACAGTCACGCCCCTCAGGCTTGGGGTTTTCTGATCGCTCATTGGCTACGTTAAGTAAATCAATGATAGTGATTGGACGCCGATGTAGATTTCCTTACCAATCGTCTTCGTTTTCGCTATAGGTCTCAATAGCGCAATACCTCTATTGCCTGGCACTGAACCGATGCCTTGTCCAGACTCTGATGGAAGTCTTGATTCATCGAAGTGCGTGCTAGATTGAATTACCATGCGGCGCCTGTCAACCAGTGGCGGCTGTGACAAAATACTCGCCCTGAGCTATTAATTCTACCCTCATCAGCTACTGCGCAGGGATGCACGGCTTCTTTGTTAAAAGATTCCATTGTGCGAAGCCCTGCTCAGTGTAATTACGTGAGAGGGTTGGTGGACTGGGACTATAGGGAATCATTGAATTTGACAGCTATGAAAACATAGTGATTTCTGCTTTTCAAGACTTAAGTGAGATAATGTTACGGTGTATAATATGTATGTGTGTTTCAATGCGTAATAGGTATGTCTTGTTAAAAATATTGCGTTATAGCTGTCCCACTATCAAGACTGGAAGAGAAAGAGAGAGAGAGAGAGAGAGAGAGAGAGAGAGAGAGAGAGAGACTGGAAGAGAGATAGAGAAAGAGAGAGAGAGAGAAGGAGAGAGAGAGAGAGAGAGAGAGAGAGAGAGAGAGATAGATATATATAGAGAGAGGAAGAGATAGTGAGAGAGACATAAGAAGAATAAGCGAGAAGCAGAAACATTTTACCTCCTCTTAACCCTTATTGTGACCAATATCTCGTATCTAAGAACATTATATCCCTTGATGAGAAGTACACTAGAAATCGTTGTAAATCTAAAAAAACAACAACTAGATAATGGTTTTGCATCACCTTGTACAAAAAGTCATGATCATACATAACCTGAAACCACCCAGGTAAGGGCCAGGGGGAGGGCGATGCTAACAAAGGTTTCTGTTTGCAGCATAAACCAACTTTATAATGCTCGCCAAGGCCCTTTGGAAAGCTCGGAGGATCGAAAACCGGTTTGAGTAAACGAAAGGGCATCTCCAAACATACAACAGCTTGCCGCTCGCATCGATTAGTCAGATTGAACGTGCCTTTCTTTAATTATTGCTCTGACATGCAGAGAGATATGCACTATTTGATTATTATAATACTTAGAACAAAAATGTTAAAGAAAAAAGGATATGGAATTATTCATGACTGTGCTCACCTGTTAATCTCTCAAACCAAGGCAAGACGTTTTCAAGCTTTAATACAGTTCGAGTGATTCTATGATTAATCACACATGTTTTTTTTCTGATTTGAAAGGTAACAATCATCAAAGTGATATGCATAAAAAATCGTTTTGAAATTTGAACCAGAGGAATTATTTAAAGGAGAATTAATTAGTTAATACACCAAATCTGGATTAAAGAAAACAAATTTTTTTATAGACTCCAGATATAAAAGTCTATTTTATAAACAGCCCGAACGTTCATTGGTTTAAGAAAGAAAAAAAGTCTTGATATAGTCTTAAAACCGTTTTTATTTTACTTCTTCTTAAGCATCTCCAATTTGCTACGGTGCAACCTGTTGCTAAATCTATGATCTTTCCTGGTATATCAACAAAGAAGCGTGTCAGGTATTTGGTCGTCTATCTCCCTCTCTCTATCACGCGTCTTCTCTTCCCCTCTCTGTGCCTCTCTGTTTCTATTTCTTTCTCTTTTTCTGTCTCTTTCACTCTGTATGTACATCCGTTTCTTTATTCCTACTTACGTCTACCTTTTCATAACTGAGCTCACCTGCCAATCTCTCAAGCCAAGACAGGACATTTTAAAGCTTTACTACAGCTCGATTGTGATTCCATGATTAATCAATCTAGTTTCCCAAGATTTGAACAGCGGTAACAATTATCAAAGTGATATGATTAAACCTAAAGCATTATTTAATTCTAATGCGAAGAATTCTTTTAAAGATTAATAAGTGCTTACATCATTCTGAAAAGGAGTTTTTTGCGGTTAAAAAAAAAAAAGATAAATTCGGCACTGCAAATCTTTTTTCTTCTTTAAATAAATGGCCTAACTCTGATACTGTGCCTCGACATCGCCTTTAAAAGCCGATTTTCTTTGTACCTCATGCATAACATCTTCAATTTGTCCCCACACAACCTGTTGCTAAATCTATGATCTTTCCTTACGTATGACTGTATCAACAAAGAAGCACGTCAGGTGTTTCTGTTTGGTCGCCTCTCTCTCTCTATCTCTCTCTCTCTCTCTCTCTCTCTCTCTCTCTCTCTCGCTGCTTATGTTTCTCTCCTACCAAGTCTACTTACGATTTCGTCTCCAACTCCCTCATTCTACGTGTCTGTCTTTCTGTCTGTCTCATTCTCCATCTCTACCTCTCTTTCTATCTCTCTCTCTTTTTCTGTCCCTTCCACTCTGTCTATCGGTCTGCATGTCTGTGTCTCTCCGTATCTCTCTCCTTCTCTCTGCTTGTCTCTCCTCCCCTCGCTCGCTCTCTCTCTCTTTCTCTTTCTCTCTCTCCTTCTGTCTCCTCCCTTCCTTCTATTACTGTATCACCAATGTCTTCAAGGACGCCCACAAGTCGCGCAGGTTGACACCTCACTTATTTACTGGAGCGCGGGTGTCGTGCAGATCGAAGGCTTCAGTCTGTTGTTTGTATCATTGTATGTGCAGCTTTGGACAATATCGATCAGATCTATGTCATGATCAGCGTTTGTTTTATCACCAACCTGTAGTCTATTATGTTTTAAACCTTGATGGCCCACAATATGTTACACTTGTAGCTTATCAAACAGCTGTTTTAGTCTTTTTTTTCGGTGCAACTTTTTTCCGAAAGCTCTCCTAATAGTAAAAAGGAAGAAACTAGATTTCAGTAATTGATCTGTGTTTATGTGTGGGTGGGGGTGGGGGCAGTGGCAATGTAGCTCAGACGGTAGAGCGAATCGGTTTTCACGTTCTAACCAGAGGGTCGCTGGTTCGATCCATCGATCAGACCGCTCTGTTACCTCCTGGTTGAGTCGATGTCAATCTAATAATTACCAACCAAATGCAGCTGTGGAGCCTCGTCGCCGTAATGAAAGTTACTTTGATTATATAAGGGACGTTATATTGTTTAACCTGGAAAGATTATCCTGAGAAAAAATTCGATTGTGTTTTAATCACAAATAATTTTGGGCTCATAACATTTTCAATTATTATCCATACTTTCTACACATGGGGATGGCGTATTGTAAACAAAGAAATCACTAAAATATTGAACATACCAATATACATTAAAATCCACCGGGTTTGCAAACACAGAGTTTGAAATACAACATGCTCTGGTGCAAGATATAGATTGATAGATAGAGAGAAAGAGAGAGAGAGAGAGAGAGAGAGAGAGAGAGAGAGAGAGAGAGAGAGAGAGAGAGAGAGAGAGAGAGAGAGAGAGAGAGAGAGAGAGAGAGAGAGAGAGAGAGAGAGAGAGAAAGAGAGAGAGAGAGAGAGAGATAGAGAGAGAGAGAAGAGAGAAGAGAGAGAGAGAGAGAGAGAGAGAGAGAGAGAGAGAGAGAGAGAGAGAGAGAGAGAGAGAGAGACAGAGAGACAGAGAGACAGGGAGAGAGAGAGACAGAGACAGAGACACAAAGATGATTACAGCTGTACCATGTGTCCGCTGATAACACCATGGTAGTATTTCTTTTGGTTTCATTAAACTAATAAATATGAATGTATATAAAGCGCCAAATTCATAAAGGTCGCTTTTGTTTTGGTTTTGTTGGCTTTTTTTCCATTACATGTATGCATAAAATTATTAACATGACGCAAGTGTTGAACAAATTGAAACAATATTCAACTTCAGTACAAAATGTATAATCTCTATGTATAAACAATGTAAAAAGAAATAAAGTTTCACTTTTTGGAATGCATTATAGAAACAACACAGTTAATTTCTATTTTATTAACGTACATCTGAAACTGGATATGAAAACAAAGCAAAATCAGTATTCCTTTTTCTACATTGAGTTTGAATGGTGCTGACGTCATCCCTAGATTCCTCTTTTGTCCTTGATTTTTACGACTTATTCAGCTAATTACGAAATGGAGAGACTCATTCAGTATTCTGTTTCCAACTGGGCGCCAGGACGCCCCTTCAATATTGGAGCTATCAAAATGAACAGCGTGTACACTGTACAGAAGGCATTCATTCGATGGACATTGTTGTTTAAGTGATACTGTGCCACTCTTGTGAAAAGGATTTTAAAAGAATTATTTTGATTTGGAGGCACAATCATATAGATAGATAGATAGATAGATAGATAGATAGATAGATAGATAGATAGATAGATAGATAGATAGATAGATAGATAGATAGATAGATAGATAGATAGATAGATAGATAGATAGATAGATAGATAGATAGATAGATAGAGAGGAAAACACTAAGAGAGCTAGAGAGAAAGTTTAGAGAGAGAGAGAGAGCGAGAGATAGAGAGAGAGAGAAAAGAGAGATCCCAAAACCCCGCAATCCTTATGCTTAAATAGAAATATAATACGTTAAAAAACAACATAATACGTCCCACAACATACAATATTGGAGTGATCTTCTGTGTTAATTAATTAAACGAAGAGCTAGACCTGTATTGCTTGATTAAAATTGCACTCACTGATATGTCAACGTAGTAACAATGGTGTGATGAACCACCGATTCGTTGTTGTTTTCCCCCCTCAATCTAAAAAAGTGAGTCTTCACACATGCAATGTACGACGAGTCAATGCTATCGCCACTGTAATCAATATTATTCTTCCTCACGAATCAGCTCCGCTCGCCCGCTCTCTCCTCAATGGTAATTTGTTTCCCTTTTATTTCGTTTTTTTTTTAGATTGAATAAGGACACTAAATTTCCCTTCTTTTCATTCTTCTCTTTTCCATTCTTATCAGTCAAGAATTAAAATTTAAAATCGTTATTGGTTTTGCTTCATATTTATGTGTAATAATGCAAATTTTACACCTACTTTTTTGTCAAAATCATATTATTATAATTACTTTTTTCTTGATTCTATAAAAGGTTCAGTCGTAAAAGAAAATAAAGAAGGCGAGTAATAATTGCAAACTTGACCCATATTTTAAGACAAAAAGTATATGCATCCTTTCCCCAAAAGTCTTTTATTATATCTTACTTACTCTAAAATAATTATTAACTTTTCATAGGTCTATTCAATTATTTCCATTATTGTTCCTAAATATGTTTTTTTTAAACTTGAAATTGTTTCTGGTTTGTCTCAATAGTGCTTTTGTTTGTTGTTCCCAG
>RQTK01001055.1:155508-168788 GCA_003991915.1 Elysia chlorotica | reverse complement strand
ACTTTGGTACAATTAACAGTTTCCATGAACCGCAAGAAGTGCGACTCCCATTTCAAAGAAAGTCGCTCCATCTGTGGTGTATCCCTCCGCAATGGAAACCCCAGCGTTATTGAATTCGCTGATTGCAGAATGCCATTGGTCACTGTGACATTCCCAACTAGTCGCCTCATATCCACCGGTTTGTCGATTGGGGTCCATTTTGGGTACGTAACTTTGTTCAAGGATAGCAAGTTTCTGCAAAAAGGAAAAAAAATGTCTGTAAATTCATTAATCTCGTATCGTAAATTACGGTTTATTGTAAACACGTTCAGCGATTTGTAATTAATATTTGATCATATAACTATCAGTCTGTATCATCGCTGAACTTCCTAAGCCCCCATCCCCCTCCCCGCCCCATGGCCCCTGCTTAGCTACTAGCGATTTCAAATCGGGTTTAATGCATGTTAAACATGTCATAATAAGCAAATCATACTCCATTTACATATAATTTTACCTAAATAAATCAGTAAGAAGAAAACCACCATCAACATAACAGTCTCCATTCGCCTTCGCGCAGAGATCTCTGTAGGTATAGACTTGATCCCCAGCAGACATTACGATGGACCTTATTGCATCGCAGAGATCCTTAAGAATGAAGCGAATGGAAAACGTGTTACTTTTTAAACAACTTATGTAAAAAATTGATACATTGTAAAAATATAAGCAGAAAAAATACAAGTAAAGTTAATATAAAAAAAAACAAAACAAACCCAACAACATACACACACAGAGAAAAGTATACGTCAAAATGTATTTTACAAATTCATGTTTCATCGAATTCAAATAAAAGTCAAATTAAAAATTCAGTTTTTAGTGCTTTAATCTGTCCTGAAAATTGTCAGATGTTTCATTTTCATCGGCTTTTGCTGCTCACATACTCTCTTCATGCATTAGACATGCTCTTATTTAGCACGTGTAAAGGATTTCATATTCAACATAATGCGAAAACTGTCAACATGTATTATATAACCTTCATCTCTTCCAGTACTTCTTGGTTGAAAATCGCCATCGGTTTTCGGCTCCGGAAAATAACTTCCACCTTTGGAGTGAGGCGGTTCTGACTAAATGGATGATAGTTGTGGGCAGACTGGTCTGGGAAGTTCCGCTCCACAACATCGCGATCGTGGATGGCTCTGGAGTTCATCGGAGCGTACAGAGCCTCTTAAAAATAAAATAAAGATTAAGATATTCATTCGTGCAGCTAGAAAAAAAATGATTCTAAACATTTGATACCCCACTAAAATAACAAAAAATCACTTAATAAAATCTGCCAAGAAAAATCCTTATCACTACAAAATAATTCTATCGGTTCACAGCAGCCTGTAGAATCACATCCTGTGAAGAGACATGGACATTTCTGCTAATAGAGCAACAAGAACCTATTTTAACCAGCACATAAACAACCTAAGAGTTCGACCTAAAAAAGCCCTGTCAAAAGTGCTTAACAGAGATCGCTGACGAGCTGACCAAGTTAACAGAAATAGCACATGACTGTTAGAAATGGAGAAAGCTTACATCAACGACCGAAGAAGCTACCGAAGTGTCACAGATGAAGAACTGGGACGTGCCCCGGCTATGAGTGAGTAAGTGAGTCAGAAAAAGGGATTTGTATTCGCAGGGTTATAGCCCTCTGTAAAACCGATAGCTTTAAGTTGCAGTGACCCATTCTTTTGAATTTCCACGTATCATAATATAAATGAAAGCAAAATCGACTTTTGATATGGTTTTTATTGTATATGATAGAGTAAAAATGATTTGCCGTTTAAAATTTTATTATCAATAATTACAATAATAATAATAATAATAATAATAATAATAACAACAACAACAACAACAACAACAACAACAACAACAACAACAACAACAACAACAACAACAATATTAAAAAAGAATAATGAAAAAAGCTACATTAATAATTGTTATACTCCTTGTTAGTGACTTTTTTGATTTTTTTTAAATTTTGTATTCTCGCTCTCTTTTTCTAGGCAGGTTAAATAGGAAAACTTTATTTAGCAGCGACTTGAGATCACAGTGGGTTCAGCAACAGTTGAAGACAGTGTGGGATAATTACCTTGATGGCATCAACTTTGATATTGAGTACGCATGTAGTCCTTCACAAAAATACTTCAAAAAGTCCTACACAGCCCTTGTTAAGGAAACCAGCGATGTGTTCAGGCAAATGATGCCACATACACAGGTGATTATTTTATAACTCTCCTTGTTTGGTCAGTAGAGAAAGTATGCACACTAGAATTTGTATCAAGATGTCGCCTTTGTTTAGGAAGGTGAAATAGTGCAAGTGATGCAAGTGATAGAGCCTTGTTCTCGTAATCAAGATGTCTCTGGTTAAAAACCAATGAAAGGACATTAAGGTGTTGCTAAAGATTTCTGCAATGTTACTTTTTCTGAGCAAGGTTTATTTTAAGGAAGTCCATTTTGTTTTCATGCTGGAACAGATGTGTTCAGACCCTTTCTCTCTCTCTTTTTTTTTCTTTTTCAATTCATAAATCTTTGCCTTTAATGTCTTTACTTGTTTCTGTGTAAGTGTAATATTCAAAGTCCGCTTTTATAGGTTTAACTCGGGAAAAAAAGAGACCAACACCTCTGTATGCCCGTTATTTAACTGTACAGAATGAAAAGCAAGAACACATTTCAAGCAACTTTGTTGAATTAGGCGCAAGTTGGAAATTCAACTTTTCGATTTATGTATAGTGTGCCAAGAACCATAAAACACATGACAAACAGGCTCAACAAAATTGTAACCCTATCATGTATAGAACCAGAATCATTTCTTCTTATTGAAACGACAATGTCAATTTAAAGTTGTTTTTCCATTTTTTTCGAGGGGGCTAGTTCAAAACTTGTACCAGTGAGTTGTGCCTAATTCACCCTTTTTTTTCCTCACATATTTATATAGGGCTATATATACTTATGTCTTTGACAATAATTAACTCTTTAAGCCCTCATGTCTATTCCATGTTTTGACGTAGGTTTTATGTAGTGTATGGTGATTTTACCGGCTGCACTCTGCGACCGCTTGGGTTTAAAGAGTTAAGAGGACTCACTTTTAGAGGTTTTCTCTCTCATATACAAGTTCTTAGTTTTTCTTGGAGTATAATTCCTTTTGCTTTGTCCATACAGATAAGTGTGGATGTGATAGCGGAGGCGACCAGCCACTATAGAGCGTACGACTATCAAGGCCTTGCAAAATATTCAGATTTCTTCTTCATAATGGCATACGATGAGAGCGTACATAAGGTTGGACCCAACTCTGGATACCATGCTGCTCATTGGGGTAAGCCAATATTTAAATGATGTGTTTTATTTTTACTTAGTAACCATAGTTTATTGTTCTGGGACCATCAATGATATCATATACAATACCGAGCGGGTACGAAATTGATACAAAAGCTGTTATGTTGTAATTGCTATTTTTTTATTATAATCCTACACCTTTTCTCCTCTTACTCCTCCTCAATCAACATTGAATAACCATCAACATTATCATCAACATGATCATCATGATCATGATCATCATTATGATCATCATCATCATCATCATCATCATCATCATCATCATCATCATCATCATCATCATCATCATCATCATCATCGAATCATAATCACTGTCAGTATCAACATGATATTTTTATCATCATCATCATCATCATTATTTGATCTCGATAAGATACTGATCTTGGTCCTGACCTGGTTAAGAAAGCCCTAAAAACCTCTATTCTTGTGTATATTGTAAGCATGTTCTTCACCTTCTGTAGAATTGTATATCAAGATGACAGCAATACAATTATAGTGTTTCTATTTGAAATACTGTGTTAAGTAAAGTAATAGCTAGAGAAAATCTTGATCCAACACTTAAACAGCCTACTTTGATAACATGCTGATTATATTTTATTTCTTTACACATATTTTGAGATATATAATATGTTGGCTTAATTTTAAAAAATATGTCTGAAAAAAATTATTTTCACTCTAAACCCTAGTTGTCCTTAAAGTTTTGTTTACTAAAATTGCCACAAATATTGGCTCAATTTTTTTTTATTCCTGCTTTTACATTTGTCAGTGTACAAATAGGTCCAACCATTCAACAATGCCTTTCATGTTCAAGACGTAGGTTTTGTAGAATTGCTTTTCTTAAAATTGTCCTTTGCTAAAATTAACATGAAAAAGTAGTTTGAAATAACAAAAAGATAGATTCTTCTCTCACTATTATTCTAAAGAGCACTAACATGGCATAAATTTGACTATTTATATGACATTACTCCTTTAAAACTAAAAAAAAATGTATAAGTTGAAAGTCATTATGCATAAAATTGTTTAAGTAGATGAATACTAATTTCAATTGCTTCCAAGATAAGGTGAAGCCAACCGTCACTTCATTTGGCGAGTTTGCAGTAAAGCAAATCATTGCGTTTCTAGCCTGGTATAGCCTCAAATCTAACTGTTTGAGATTTAATGAAATGAAATTATTCGTGTTACTCCCCTTAGCTATCACTTCATATTTGAGACACAAGATTCCTGCCAGCAAACTTGTTCTAGGCTTACCCTGGTATGGAGACCTCTATCACTGTTCAAGTTTTGATGGGGTGAGTGGCTAATATTTCTTTTCTCTTTTTTCTATTCTTTACTAATTACCTTTTATTTCTATAAAATAAGATAAGATAAGATATTACTTTATTAGTCCACGTAAGAAATTTGTCTTGGTTACAGAAAAAAATAGGTACAGTGCATTCACAGGTTACAAAACTCACACGCATTTGCACATAGTTACTCACTCACACACAGACACACAATTAACATGAATAGCTTTATTGACAAAACAAAATTCTAATAATGATAATGACAATTAGAATATAAATATATGTAATAGTTTATAAGCTACAAAGATTAGTTTTGCTGCACTCTAACTGATGTGGGGACAAATTAATTCTTGTATCTCTCAGTGCGGGTTTTATGTGACAAAATTCTACCACTGTGTGATGATATTTTGTTTTGGGGAAAGAAGGGATGTTATTCTAGTTTCAGTATATGTTCATTTTCGAAGAGCAGTATTTCAAAAACAATTCAGAGACAGAAGGTTATTGGGTATTTGTTATCTTATATGAGTAAACCCTTCAATTTCTTTTTCTTAAAAGTAAAGAAAATAAAAATTCCACTATTATATGTTTATTAACATTTTTAGCGAATCGAGTTTGCACTATCATGAAAAGAATTTAATTATTTACTGCAATCAGTCATATTTTTTATAGCTTTAAAATTGTTTTACACAGCTTTTGAATACTCCCTGCATGATCTCCATCTATGCAGTTAAAAAGAAGAAATAAATACAGATGGATCATAATGTAAAGGCATTTTCTTTTTTTTTTCTTTTTTTTTAAAGGAATACTGAGTTTCTTTTTTAAACCTTCTGGTTATGATTCCTTAAGAACAGAATATATATACCACCAACAATTTATTTATCTCCCTACCCTCTGTACAATATGAAGAATGATAACTAAGCTTTCCAGTCTCAATTCCTAAAAGTTCTTGGTTATATATAACCAATGAAAAAATGTCCATCATATTTGTCCTTCAGGAGCACTGCATGCCTCACTGGAGTCACCCTATCTCTCAAGTATGCTACTGTGGCATTATGAACACCCTCAACTCAGTACCAGATAACTATAGATGGAACAGCTCCTCACAGACTCCTTACTTCTCATACAAGGTAAACTTAACTAGTCTGAAGTTTATTTAAAAAAAGACTAATTTATAAAGGGCTTGTAAATAGCCTTAAATGCAAGAAATTACACAAAGCTACACAGTTTTCACTTGTCATCCCAAAATTTTAGAAATAAATGACAAAAAGACAAAAATGGTTTATAACGTACAGAAAACTTTGTGAGTGTAGGTTTGAGGTAAAGATAAGGAGCAAGCTTTATTTGTTAATAACAAGACTACTGCCACGCGATTTTGCTTCCTAACGTTTGGGTCGATGTCAGTTTAATATGATCGGCTGAGAAAGGAGTCATGGTATCCCTGACCCGTCTTGTGTGTGGCAGCACAAACAACTGCGAGACGTCAGTCTTGGGGCCCATCCGAAATATAGCCTATGGTGCTGATGTTGGACGTAAACCAACTCAACTCAACTCTTTCCCCCTTTCTTGACACATGCTCTATAGGATCATCTTTGCAAGTCCTGTTGATGTTGTGTGCCCATACCATATCAATTTACTTTTTCTCACAGTGGTGAAAAGATCTTCAAATGGCCAAATAGCATGCCTGATACTCAATTTTACTCAATGCTCAGTAAATATTAATGCTTATTTATTCAAAGACCTATCACGCACCCACAATCTTTCACTGAAAACGACTCAATACTTGAACCACATACGTTCACTAGCACAGGAATGTGATCAATGGAGATCATTCATCAAGCAAATTGCAGAGATTGCTGAGGCATCCCGATCTGATGACCAGGATGCGAAAGGCAAATAAGTCAAAAGTATTCTTTTTTTCATTATTTTTTTTATGGTGTTTGGGGAAGCTAATGTTTGTGCCTTACCATTGTATTCTCTTTTCTCCAACCTTTTCCATCTGTAACAGGATGGCGATAAACTGTACCAAATACAGTACGACAACCCTGAGAGTCTGGGCCTCAAGTATAAATTAGCCAGTGACATGGGAATCAGAGGAGTTGGGATGTGGCACATCGACTGTCTAGATTTTTCGGCATCCGACTCTGCAGAAAAAATGAGAAAGTCCATGTTTGATCCTCTGCCAACTTGGAAAGAGCAGAAAAAGGATGCTCTAAAATATGTGAGTTTGCACAATAATCATAAACTAATGTCCATACAAGTTTGAACCATTATATTCTGTGCAGAGCTTGTTAATTGAGTATATTAAACTTAATATGCCGAAATATCTTTTTTTAAAATAATAAATTTGATTTTTTCATAAATAACATTAAACAGTATTGTTGACTAATAGTTATGCTTGTGCAAAGTTGAAATGTTTTAACTTTTTTTTCCACTAGCAGTTCCTTAGTTACCTGTTTCTCTATCTTTGTCTCTGTCTGTGTCTGTGTATCTATCTCTCTTTTGATCTCTATTTTAGTCTTTTTGTCTGACTGACTATCTCACTTTCTCTCTTTGTCTCTCTGTGTCTCTATTTCCATGTCTCTCTTTAATTCCTTTCTGACGTGTAGTAAAAACAAACTCACTCACTCACTCACTCACTATGGTATCCCTGCCTTGTTTCGTGTGACAGCTCATAAGATTGTCAAACGTCAGTCTTGGAGCACGTCGATAATATAGCTTATATGGTGTTGACAGTGGAGGCTAAAAACAAATCAAATCAACTCTACTCAACTCACTCTTTGTCTCTCCTCACTCTGTCTTTACCTGTCTCTGTCATCCGGTCTCTGCCTCTATCTGTCTATCCCTCCATCCCTCTATTATCTCTCTCTCAGTCTCTCTATCCCATAGTCTGCCTCTGTCTGTTTGTCTGTCCGTCTCTATCTGTTTCTCTCTTTCCCACCCCTCCCCCTCTCTATATCTCTATTACTTTCTATCTCTCTCTTTCTATATCTCCATCTTTCCTCTCTTTCTCTCTATCTCCGCCTTTTATTCAGTTTCTGTTTGAAATAAAATTTATCAAAATCAGATTTCTGCAATGGGTTCTAAATAACTGTTTTTGTATTACAATTTTTTTTTTTTACTCTGACACCTTTTTGTTATTTGATATCAGGTTTCAGAAGGAGACTATGCAAGTGACGTCAAGGACAAGTTCTATAGTTTTCTGTCCCCACAAGATACAGTGAAACAAATCATCTAGCAATATATCTTCAGGAAAGAAATCTGCCATAATTATCACAAAAGTATCAGCCATGAATTTCAAACTCTCTGAAGATATTTTACCACATTGACTCCAATATAACATCTGGACAAAAAATGTCAACATCCTTAATATTTGATTGTGTCTAAAAGGCATTATAAAACTTGTGGTGAACATTCCTTTCATTCGTTGGCCCAAAGATCTGGAATTCTCTTCTATACTTAATCAGCTATATTTAGGGTCATGAATGTTCTAAGTAAAAAACTTTTAAGGCGGTATTTGTTTGTAAATGTTTTTTTTATATAATAATGCTTCTTGTTATTTATTTTTGAGAATGTCTCAATGAAAATTAATTTTAAACACAAACATTTTTGTTGATACATGAATTTCTCTCTCTCTTTTTTTTTCTTAAGAAAAAATCTATGTATATTTTTAAGTGATCTAAATTACATTTTAATGGACTATTTAAGAAGTGTAATTTATTTCATTGTTATGCATAATACATAGATCTATCTGTGCTTAACAATCCGCAGGTGTATGTTAATATATTTTTAGACCAGTAAAATTTGTGTAAGCTTTTATAATTAAAGTAATCAATTTTTGAGAAATTGAAAGCGCATTGAGCACAAAATCTTACAGTGGTAGTTATGCGCTATAAAAATTATACATTTATGTATGTATGTGCGAATACCATACTGTAAAAATTTCCAAATGTATACCATACTGCGAGAATTTCCATATGTATACCATACTGCAAGAATTTCCATATGTATACCATACTGCAAGAATTTCCATGTGTATACCATACTGCAAGAATTTCCATATGTATACCATACTGCAAGAATTTCCATATGTATACCATACTGCAAGAATTTCCATGTGTATACCATACTGCAAGAATTTCCATGTGTATACCATACTGCAAGAGTTTCCATGTATATACCATTCTGCAAGAATTTCCAAGCATTGGCTTCAGCGTTAGAGGTGGAAAGTAGTTTTTCACCCAGCTCATAGTTTTGATCTAGCACCTTCAGAATACCACATATTTGAGCCTCTGAGAGACCATCTGGGAGACATGAAGTTTGAAGAAGTGGATGATGGTTTAAGAAGTGAAAAGTTTGCTTGCTACGCTTGATGCCAATTTTTTGCTACGCTTGATGCCAATTTTTACAGATAATTATTATATTTTCTTCCATAAGTCGGAAGAAATGTTTTATACTTCCATGAAATTACATTGTACAATAGCTAAGAGTATCGTGCATTTTGTATGTAAATTTGTGTCAGATCTAAATAAATTTTTTTTACTCCACATGTGTCGTATAACTTGCCAGACAGTCAAACTGTACTTTTTTTTTTACTTATGTGACTCGGCAGTGCCTTAGTGGAGGGAGACGCGACTTGGTTTAATAGTAGAGTATACAACTTCTAATTGGGAAGTCCCTGGTTTGATCCCCAATTGCATAGCAATTTTCCTAATGGTTAGGTGGGTGTCGGTGTAATGTGACCAGCTGGCAAAGGCGTCGCTGTATTCCAGCTCTAACTCTATGTGGTAGCTTTTAAAATTGTCAGACCTTAGCCTCCTTAGGCGTCTGAGGTGTGGTGTGGTTGCTGACATAGACACGAAGAAACCAGCTAAAACACAATGGTTAAGTAACTGTCTTACTCTACTGGAGACTGACTTTCTGTCCGTTCTTTTCAGTGTCTGCGTCTCTTTCTGCCATCTCCTCTCTCTCCTCTCTCTCTCTCTCTCTCTCTCTCTCTCCCTCTCTCTCTCACTCACACACACATATATAATAAAGCATAAAGCGGAAACATTGTGAGAGACAATTTGAAATATAATATTTATTCCTTTTCAACGTTTTTGCATGCAGATATCAGCACAATAGACTTTCTGGCCAAAAGTTCTACTTGGATTACATTAATGTTATAACAGGAAGCGAATATCCCACATGCCTAAAATAATAATAGGCAATGAAATTGAATTAGAATATCTCGTTAAACACTATCTACCGTAGTGAATCAAGCTCTGTGTGTATCTGTTGACAACCTGATACAAATTAACATAATGGTATCGAAAAGTCCTTGAGAACATAAACTTAAACATTTTTAAACTGAATAAAAGTTTAAGCAAAAAGCAGAAATATGTAAATATTGGATAAGAACGTGGGAAGACGACTTCGTTAACGTATAACGCGCTTCACTTACCGGCTGATACAAGTACCAGTAATGTACGATCGTCTATGCACAATGAGAAATTAGAAGGATGTTTTGATAGAGATGATCATTGTCTTTATTATAAAGAGTTTTCATCATCATCGTCATCATCATCATCGACATCATCATCATCATCATCATCATCATCATCATCATCATCATCATCATCATCATCATCATCATCATCATCATCATCATCATCATCATCATCATCATCATCATCATCATCATCATCATTATCATCATCATCATAATACCCATCATACTTTTCACCAAAATAACCACCACAATCATCATTATGTTAATCACCATAGTTATCATCTAGATTTGTCTAAACATTTTTTCTTTCCACCTCATCATGATCACCATCGTCAACGTCATGAACATCACCGTCATTATCATCATCTTCATCATCAGGTTTCAGTCAATAAACGATTTATGATTTGGTAATGCGTGAAAAAGCAACGCGCAGTTTCTGGGCTTCTAGTTTAGTGAGAAATATTTTGTAGAGTCACCAAAAATAATGACAATAAAAATAAAACTTCAACCACCACCACCACAAGAACAAAAAACTTAACCACCACAGCAATAACCACAATCACCACCACAACTACAGTAATAACAACATGGGCTGCAGCAAATATTAGGAATAAGATCACATTCTATAGTGTTGGGAAAACAATACAAGTCACGTCTCTAATTATTCTAAAATCTATGCGAATCTTTCTTTTTTAATTTGATTAATAGGTCGGTTGTACTTTTCTTTGCTACGATGACGGCAGATGCAAGGATACGCTACAGGTTTAGTCTATACAAAAACTTCTTCCTTAAAAAAAAACCAACAAAACAATAAAAAGTAAACAACAAAACAACAAAAACAACAAACAAACCAAAAAATCAACCAAATAATCGCGTGAATTTGATTAAAGCTACATGGATTAATCCCTCTAGCTATATTTTCTTGGAGTCACAAATTTACCCAAGTAACAACTAGATCCACATTGATAGATGTTATTGTGAAAACAGGCATTTGGTTTACTCACAGTTGCATTCTTTCATTACGGGTGTTTTAAACTGTTTTGTTAACTTTTCCTCATTGGAAGTTCAAACAAACTTATTCTTTTAGTATCTTGTCAAATAAATTGTAAAATGAAAAACATCAATAAGAGAAAACCGAGTATAGTATCATGGTGAATTGAAATGCAGCATTAGTTATAGTATCATGGTGAATTGAAATGCAGCTTTAGTTATAATTTTGAAATGCCCTAATTGTAATAATTTTTACATGAACTTTAAGGTCAACTGGGACAATTTTTTATCCTACACAACTCTAAAGCTGTTTTCAAATTTACACCAGACGCACATGTTTATTCTTAACTATAAATAAACCAAAACAAATCTAATTGGCACAACACAAATTTGTAAATGTAAGAACCAACTTTTATTAAATTCTGATAAGCCTCTGATAAAAAATACTCTCACGTTATTTCACCACTCCCTACCACATCACATTCTGCCCTGTTAAAGTCATTTTTAGATAAACTGAAAAAAATGTCATAATTTACCCCCTTTATTTCATCGGGCTCCACTAGGCTGAAACTTTTCATTATTCTACACTATGACTGCAAAGATAAAAAAATTAATGAGTTTCATAGTTTATGTTAATTATATTTTAGAACTTTTGCTTAAAATCATATACAACGTCTTGGTTCATAAGCGTAAAATATGGACACATTCATTATATAATTTATTTTCTAACATATATAAGTCATTACAAATTTGCTGTCCACAAAATTCGCTCCTAGTCAGAATCTTATAATGAGACATAAAACTTAAGCCAATGACTGCATAAGACGTCTTGGCACAGTACTATATCACTTTCCCCCATTTTTCCGTACTGAACAATATCAACCCTTCCCGCAAAAGTAGAAATTCCCTTGTATGCACAGTGGCCTACAACATTTTAACTCCCCTTTCAAAACTACACCCGTTTCCCCTTTCAAAACTACACCCGTTTCCCCTTATTCACAGTTAAAGCAAGTTAAAACAGTATTATCTTCCCCTTCCAAAGGTGTATCCCTTCTCCAATATCCATAGAAAAAGCATTTCACTCCATGCTCTGCCCCTACCCCTTTCCCCCCAAAGTTTCCTTTTCCTTTTCTACATACTCCTAACTTTAAAACCTAAAAGTTTTACCCCCCCCCTCCTTATCGCCACACATGCACTTATCGCCTACACCAACCCCGAAACAATAAGATGAAGTCCTAAAATCAACCCCAGCAGATAATAATAATTATGCGAAGCTATTTTGTCTCCCTTGTTGTGACTGTGCCGAGTGTTGACGCGGTGCGTTCCACGGTGAAGCGTCACCGGGCTGCTCTTATCGCCGGATGACCGCGTTGAAGCAGAGCGAGAACGTCTGGAAAGTCTTGTCGTAGACGCAGTCGCTGGAATATTGCGTGCCGTAGAACTCCCCACACGTCTGGCAAATCTGCAGGAAGCGCCGTACGTCAACGCCATCTGGGATGCTGGGGATTGGAAACAGAGGAGGAGTAAGTGGGACTGGCCTTTTAAACATGCCTAAATCATCGGCTCAGTAGTTCATTGTTCTAACTCCATTGAAAAGAAGAAGGAGATAGAACGAAGATCTGTCTGACGGAGATTGAGTGGGAAAAGAAACACCCGTATATTTATCGGTAGAAATAATGGTTTGAGCATCGGTATAAAATCGTAACCCACAACATAATAAACAAGACATTGATGTATAGGCAGCGTCCGAGTTAAGTTGGTTGCTTTTAACGTAAAACGTCATCACTATAATTAAGGGCTGTGGAAACGTCCCAAGACTAGCGTCTGGCAATTTACGTGATGTCACCCAGGCGTGGGAATGACAAGACTCCTGTCTCATCCGGTCACATACTAACAATGACTTAACCAGTAGGGGCATAATTCGGACAAATTAATACATTTTTTACCGATCGTGGGTTTTGAACCCGACACCTCCTGGTGGTGAGACAACGCTCTACCTCTTGCGCCAGTTCTCACTCCTCCTCCCTCCACTCCCCCTCGATATGGAGTGAGAAACCACGCCAAAGGTAGTGAGATCGAGAAAATATCAACATCAATATTTTTATCGGTAGAATGATCTGAGCATCGATACAAAATCCAAACGCCGCGTATAAGACACAACACTA
>RQTK01001055.1:140508-150508 GCA_003991915.1 Elysia chlorotica | reverse complement strand
AGGTGCTTGACCAATCTTGAGGCCGATTTTTTTACTAAGGTTCAAAGAAGGAAGAAACAGCCTTAATTATTTCGACCCTATCACTATTTTACACTCTCAGGAAAAAAAGGAGAAGGGACAGATACAAGATGTAATTAACTGTGTCTTTTGATTTCTGAACCAAATATAGCGGGGATTTCCAAAGTCTCGATCAGAGACCCAGAAAACTGAGCGTACCATTATTATGCATTGAAAACTACATGTATGACATCCTTGTTGAACAGCTTCTGGAATCCTTAGTAGGGGTGCAAAGACCAAACGACCACAGGCATACATGCTATCACAAAAAGATGGATCGGGGACACCAGTGGGATAAGAGGGTATCGACTTATCTATAAGAATAAAACACAATGGGTTTGGGGGTAAGGGGGGGGGGGCGAACTAGCGCGACTGTTAGAGTCAAACTTTTTTGGGGTCCAATTTCGCCCCCTACTGGCTGCCTCGGTCTCAATATGATGTGACTGGCTGAAACAGGAGAGTCAAGTATCTCCAGCCTTGTCTCTGTGTGTCAGCACTTGTGATTTGCAGATATTAGTCAAATAATGATGACGTTGGACATTAAGCAACCAACTAAGCTCAACTGCTCATAACCTCGAACTTAATGAAAACAAAATGCTTCAGCAAACTGTCCCTGTTTACCAGCGTTGTTTGCACACAGTTGCGTGATGATTTTCACAATTGTCATTCAAATTTAAACTTTAAGACTCAACTCAATGGCTTTTTGTTTTTTTTACTTTTATCGCTTACCCACATGATTTTATCCTACAGCTACGTGTAAGGCCCCATTACTATTTAAAAGATACAAGTCGAACGTCCTTGGAAACAAAAATATCACATGATGTACCGGAGACTTCAAACAATAAAAGATGGTCTAACAATTAAGTTAAATTGTACTTAAAACGAGTTTAGATTTCATCTGATATTTAGTCTGAAAAAAAAATTATTGTGATTTTAGGTTTTTGTCACTTTTTATCTTAGAGAAAACAAGAAAGAAAGCAACCTCCCTAAGAAAAACAACCCAAAAAACAACAACTACCCCCCAAAAAACCCCGAACAAAAACAATAACAAAACAACAACAACAGCAACAACAACAACAACAACATTAACCAACAAAGAATTAGTGTCTTTACCAACAAACAGAATGGAATACAAGTTAGACACATTTAATATATTACGAAAAAGAGTAAGTCTGTTTTTTAACACCAATATGAATAACAAACTATACGCGGGCAAAGATTTCAGGAAAAATGATTACTAGTACTAGTGCAACCGATGGCACGTAACAAACTGTCACAAAGGAACAGGATATTCCAAACAAAAACCACTCCAATCTAATCACAACATCCGAGATTAAAAGGACCTGCCGCTTGTTGTCGGGATAATACACTCATACAAAAAGTAACACTCAAGCCCAGTTTTGAAGGCTTCGGATTTTCTCATTTGCTCGCAAAAAGAATGAAAAGAGAATGTTCTGTGTTTTAAACATTACTCAGGAAGGAAAAAAAAGTTACGCCAATCCTAACCTACGTTTCATATCTAGTAGCAGATTGCAGCTCTTGTGTTTTTCTCATTTGCTCGCAAAAAGAATGAAAAGAGAATGTTCTGTGTTTGAAAACATTACTTCTTTCGGTGAGAAAAAAAGTAAACGCCAATCCTAACCTACGTTTCATATCTAGTAGCAGATTGCAGCTCTTGTGAAATGAAAACTAAATATGGCACATGCTACTCTACGGACACGACTGGCTTTGTTGGTGGATTGGCTACGTACGCACAACGCAATTTATTTAACCTAACAAACAACGTCATTACTATTTTCGTCATAGTTTCCTGTTTGTCATTCATTAGTATGTTTTGGTAGTTTGATAAAACCGGAAAGGCTCCTGAGATTAGCGAGTTAGTTCAGAAATAGTACTATTTAGTTTTGATAAATATTGTGCACTTTTGTGGGAACGTTGGATCTTTAGAGATTGACATTGAAATCGAAATTCTTTATTCAGTATTAAAGGCCATTGGCCCAAATTACAAAACAGTGTAACGGTTTTAACAAAGAAATTCTATTGTGAACATTTTAAAGATAAACATACTGAAGATGTAAAGAAACTCAGTACTTTTTGGCTAAAGAGTTTTCTAAATTACTGTACAAACTTTCAGGTCAAAAAGTTTAAATAATATGTAAAAGAATGAAAATTTAAGAAGGTCTATCCCTGAAACTCATTACTTCTTGAATGCAATGTCTTTCTAAAAAGTTATTAAATTTAAAATTGTGTGAGAACATTTTTTATTTAGTAAGAGGCATAATTTGACATTTGATGGATAAGGCATACTTTTGTCGGAACGTTGGATCTTTGGAGACGGCATAGCATGGATGGTGACACGAAAATACCAAAGCAGCTGCTAACCAATTAACTTCATTATCAAGGGCGCTGGACTCAGTCTTAAGCAAACAGTCATCCAGGTAAATTAATAAGCAGATAAAGTCTTAAAAAGGCATTGCCCGAAAAGCCACGATTCACTTCAATATCACTGGCACAACAACAGATTTAACAGTCACATTGGTCGGTATTAATTTGACTGCCTGAGATAAGCCATTAAATCTTTGATTGTCTCTTTGTGGTATCACGTAATAATTGCAAAACTAAATTTTCGGACCTATTTATCGTATAGGACCTCACCATACCCAGAGGTTCCTCCGAGTTACACCCGAGACTATGGATTTAGTGAGATTTTCACAAAAAGATCTCTCAAGGGCCGTGCAAAAATCAACCGACAGAATTTAACTATGGTATAAAGAAGGGAGTAACCGCCTTTATTATCCAGGCGCACAAATTTATTATCCAGACGCACAAACGCCAAATCCTTCTTATGAAACGTCTCCATCAATCTGTTGTCATTGATTTCAAACCCACGCATAATTCGTTTTTTAAAAGTCATTGTTAGTCAGTTTCTTTACGTCAGCACTGAGACTATGTGGTGACAGAATCCCAAGAATTGCAGAGCCAAATTTAGATAGGACCATTCAAACAAAATTGGAAGTCAGACACTTTTGTAAAGTTGGAAAAAAGCAATCTAGACTAACTTTAATGTTTTTAAGTACAGAAAGTTTAAAACAACCTATTCAAAAGATCTTTTTCTACGGTCAACAAAAGACTTGTCATTCGCAGAGAATACCCGTCTCTCAGTTCAGATTTGTTAAATATATCTCATACTAAATGTGACCCGCCATAGCCAATCCATTTCTTTATTGTCTAACCCCGAGCGGTCATTATTCCTTTCTTTTGTTTTGGATTAGTGAAAAATAAATTTCAGATCGAAGCTGAACTTATTAAACGACACCTTGAACAGACAATTTATGCCTCATAATTCTGACTACGGGATATAATATGCACATTAAATCTTCAATTCAATTAGATTCAAATGTAACTGTTAACCGGTACCAATAATAATTGTTTTTCATCCCTGACACACACAGACACATTAGTACACACAAAGCCATATGATACTGATGCTTGTTTACCACAAAGTTAACAATAAGGTTCCCAATTACTCATTATAATTAAGGTCACAGTTGTTACCCGATTGTTTTGCTCCCATACTTTCCGGCAAATTTCTCGATTATTGTTCCCGATTTCCTGGCGAATGGCATTGAACTTCTGCTTGCAAAAGCCGAGAGATTTCTAATAAGCCGTTGATTGGACCAATTACGAAAATAACAAACACAGTAAATATATGTAATTATACAACTCTATCTCTAAACTAGAAAATAATCTCGAATTTTTATTTAATAACACATTACCATCGATGCACTCTTCATATGGATGAAGTCAGAATATGTGCAATATTATGCTAAAATGAGAAAAATTGAGAGTGTTTGCATACATTAAAGATTATGTCCTCGTTAATTTACTTAACTAACGCATCGCACATTTTGATAGAATGTTCTGCCCCCCCCCCCTTCCTCCGCTAAAAAGGCAAGATGTTGTAAATACAGCGTCGTTATAGCACATCGTTAGCGTCATCGTTAGCGTTCTTATTCTCATCGTTAGCGTTCTTGTTCTCATCGTTAGCGTTCTTATTCTCGTCGTTAGCGTACACGTTCTCATCGTTAGCGTTCTTATTCTCGTCGTTAGCGTTTTATTCTCATCGTTAGCGTTCTTATTCTCATCGTTAGCGTTCTTATTTTCGTCGTTAGCGTTCTTATTCTCGTCGTAAGTGTTCTTATTCTCGTCGTTAGCGTTCTTATTCTCGTCGTTAGCGTTCTTATTCTCGTCGTTAGCGTTCTTATTCTCGTCGTTAGCGTTCTTATTCTCGTCGTTAGCGTTCTTATTCTCGTCAGCACCGTATAGGCTATATTGTGGACGAGCCTCAAGACTGATGTCTGACAATTTTATGTGCTGCCATATACGAGACATGGTGGGGATACCATGACTCTTGTCTACGCCGATCACATTATACTGACACCGACCCAACCAGTCTCAGGGGACGAAATCGGACCATTGTGGGATTCGAACCGCGGACCTACTGATCTGGAGACAAACGCTCTACCAGTTCGCCTCCCTTTTAAAGGAAACACAACTTTGTATCGTCTATATACACAAATGACGCTACGGCAGTTAAACATCTTTAATGAATATTTTTTTCGTAAGCTTTGACCAATTAATATGCAAAACGCTGTTTTGGGCAGGTTATAACAACAGAGTTGCTTTTTTACTTTTTTATATAATGAACGGGGGGGGGGGGGGGGGGTCTCTCTTCTTCTCTTCTTCCCTTCTACGGGGGGGGGGGGGGGGGGGGGGGGTGTCGAACAGTCGAACATGCTCAAGTGGTAGAGCGTTGGTCTCCAGAGCGGAAGATGTATTTTTCTTTCCGATTGTCCGCCTTTCTTCCTTTCAATCCATGTCTCTGTTTCTCTCTCTCTCTCTCTCTCTCTCTCTCTCTCTCTCTCTCTGCATTTCTGTCTCTGCTCCATTACCTTTTTCCTTGTATCTCTGTCTTTCTATTTCTGTATCCTCTCCCCCCTCCCCCTCTCTATCTCTGTCTTTCTCCCTGTCTCTGTCTCAACATCAATAACCAGAAAAATTGACATCTAGATAACTACAGCAGAGAAAACCCACGATCTTAATAAATTATTGTAATATGAATGGCTTTAATAATAAAGCAAACTAAGAGAAAATAATATAAAAACCTAGAAAGATTTTTCTTGCAGGATTTTTCTTTCCAGACACATATTATCCCAGCTATCGCACTGCATTTACATGTCACATGAGCTGAACAAGAGTGTTTAGACAGGGAGTAGGATTAAAAATTCATGGGATTTTTTAAACAATTCTGACGTCAAGTTTTCCAAACCTTTAAAAACAAATTGTTTTCACTCATACGGTGTAAAGCAATTTCAGAATTAACAGAATTGCACAATTTAATTTCACAATTTGACTTCACAACAACACAACCTGCGGGAAATTCAAGAATATTACGTGTTTTCAATTACCGACAATCGATGTAATGTTCAAATTTCCTTCGTTTTGAATTACCATGTTTATGACAACAAACACATCTCTAAATAAAGTGTTATATGACATGTTTTAAAATTCTGTACACAGCTGAAAGTCGCCAAAAAAAAAAAACACTCTTGCGTCAGAAACATAAATGCAGATTATCTAAAGTTTATCTGTGAGCTATGCAAGCTTTAAATTTTTACGCCTCTAAGCGTCGTGTGGCCGCAAAGTATGTGTCAACTTTTATCAATTGTAATTAAAGTTAATACTAGTTTTTAATAATAAAAAAAACAACTGAATACAAATATGTATTACCTAATAATATTATTTTCCTAATTGAAATGGCGTCAAAAGATTATAAAACTAACCTGCAATTTATAAAAATGTATAAATCATAGACTCTACAAGAAGTAACATTATTTTTAGAGCATTCTGCTTAAAGGTTTACATGCACTTACTTCGTCAATTGCGAATAATTTTACTTCAGACAATGTCCAATATTATCGCGCATTGAATATGCTCTAGAAAAAGATAATGACTTGGTTCTATCAAGCGTACCTAAACCTTAAGTTTAAGTTGGCTTCCTAGAAACGGACCAATAATCCTATAGCTGTAGCATAATTAGGCAACATGTTTAAGAACATTTTAAATGAGAAAATCGTAAAATGATGCATTTCATGCTGTTAAATATATACATTTAAAAAGTCTTTGACGTTGTGGTTACAATATTAATCTTTCCAAAAGTTCTTTTACGATATGATTACAATATAAACCTTTATAAAAGTCTTTCACGATATGGTGACAATATTTTAAATTCCTTTTAAGAAGTTGACGAAAAAACTCACTTCTTTTCCATAACGTGGGGCGAGAAAATTAATGAAAAGACCTGACCAAGATATTTGACGCAGCCACACCTACACTTATCCGCCTCAGAGATACCATTATCATGGTAGAAGGAAAACATATGCTGAATTCTGGCCCCAGGCTCCAAACGGTGTCTGGTAGTATCACAGACTTATTAGACAATGAGGCATTACTATTTCTGGTGCTCTATGGATATCCTATAACGCCTCCATCATGACTTTGACCTAGTTGTCCGACACAAACTAACACGAGTACCAAAAACCTTGGCGATTCTTTTTACTGATTAAATAAATCTGACGAGAAAAAAAACCGGATAGTATAAAAACTGCTTGTATGTGAGAGCAAGATAATTTAGTTATTGATAGTAACTACATAAACAGCACAAGCCCTGGAAGTACATTAGACACACCCGCAGGGTTCAGTATAGTGTGACCGATTGAGTTAGAAAGGTGTGACTGGCTGGGTCTTTATCATGTGATCGGCTGAGTCTGTAGAATGTGACTGGCTTAGTCTGTATAAGCTTAGTGTGAAAGTTACTAGATAAACAACATAAGCCCTGGAAGTACATTAGACACACTCGTAGGGTTCAGTATAGTGTGCCCAATTGAGTCAGAAAGGTGTGACCGGCTTGGTCTTTATAATGTGATCGGCTGAGTATGTAAAGTGTCACTGCTGAGTCAGTATAATGTGACTTAATGAGTCTGTATAGTGTGACCGGAAGCTTGATCTTTCATTCAGATCGTGTTATTTATTATTGTAAAGCAAAGCATTCAAAATTATGAAAAAAATGCCAACACTCAAATATTTTTGTAACGTTTAAAAATTGTTAAGAAAAGTCAATCTTAGCACCACAACTTCTAATTTCTTTGTGGAATCGCACTGCGTTTCCTCGTACGCTATAGCTGATAGTGAAACAAACTTAATAGCTGTTGGCGTAGTAATAGATGGAAGAATTAACATTTCGTTTTCACAAATTTTTATTCATCATAAATGAACTTGTTTACTCCGCGCTCAACATTTTCGAGTAAATAGTGGATACAAGTTGAGCAAGTGTGACAATAAAAAGAAAAAAAAGAACGAAAAAACCACTTCATGGAAGCGGCGGACTTTCAAATAGACGGACAGATAACGATTGCTTTCTTTAAACATTTGAAATTACCGAGTGTTTACAGCGGATTGACAAACAGCACAAGTTATTTAACCGGTCAAAGAAAGATCACGTTCTTTCCAAAAGACGTGTAAATATTAATTGTTGCTTCCCTTCAATTTGCTATCACTGAGTGTTTATTGCGCATTGTCAAACATGACAATTTAGTGCAACGCTCAATGAAAAGGGGAAAAAAAACAATCCCTCCCCTTAATAAAATGTGATTACTGAGTGTTCATTGCATATTGCATCAGTCAATATAACAAGTGAGCGAAATAATTGTGATGCGAAATCCTCCATGTTTTCTCACGAGGCTTTTTGAGCGATTTGACTGCAGAATCAGTGCAAACATGATCCTTGTTTCTCTTGTTCACAAAAGGAACCGGATGTGGCACATAACAGCACATAACAGCACATAACAGAACATTATCTGACTGTTCTGTCAATTCTTTGGTTTAAAAGAGAAACTCTCTCCAACTTAAGTACCTGACACATTTATCTAATGAAAATTAGATGTATAGATAGACAGATAGATAGAGAGATAGATAGAGAGATAGATAGATAGATAGATAGATAGATAGATAGATAGATAGATAGATAGATAGATAGATAGATAGATAGATAGATAGATAGATAGATAGATAGATAGATAGATAGATAGATAGATAGATAGATAGATAGATAGATAGATAGATAGATAGATAGATAGATAGATAAAAGAAAAAGAATTTTGAAGGAGAAAAAGGACAGAGAAAAATGCAGGAATAGAAGGATAGTGAGAAGCTGTAAAGATGTTTTCAGCGTTTAGAAGACGAGCA
Source organism: Elysia chlorotica (assembly GCA_003991915.1). Classification (NCBI taxonomy): domain Eukaryota; kingdom Metazoa; phylum Mollusca; class Gastropoda; family Plakobranchidae; genus Elysia; species Elysia chlorotica. The sequence continues at coordinate 142,147 of RQTK01001055.1, read as the reverse complement.
AAGAGAAGCGTTTACTCCGATTGTTAAAGAATTTTAATCCACAATCATGAGATTAACATGTATGATACTTTTTTTTTTAAACTCAGCTTTGAAAAGGGATGATGGAAAGAGAGAAGGAAAGATGGAAAGAAATATGGAGGGAGATTGGGAAAGAGAGAGAGAGAGAGAGAGAGAGAGAGAGAGAGAGAGAGAGAGAGAGAGAGAGAGAGAGAGAGAGAGAGAGAGATAGAGATAGAGAGAGAGAAAGACAGAGAGAGAGAGAGAGAGAGAGAGAGAGAGAGAGGGAGAGCAAAGGAGAAACAGGCACGCAAAATTGGCAAGATCGACAGAACATGTGAATAACGAGAGAGGCAGAGAAAAGAAAAATGGAAACACCACCTAAGAACGTCTTCGTTTTTGCTAGGTGCTGGGCAATCGCAATATCTCTAAGTGACTCACCTGCCAGCGTAGTGACGTCTCACGGCCGCCGACTGGACGCCCACACAGAGAGTCAGGACCAGCACAAGGAGCAGGGCCAAGGTCAGGGTCATTTGAGAGCACGGCATCTGGTTGAATTTAAATATAAATGAAAACTTAATTCACACAATATACAATCAAAGATGCGCTAGATGAAACAAGAGTCGGTAGATCTTTGTTAACACTGTAAGGAAAAAGCAAATTGAATTTGTTTGGCATCGAGGGTAACATAAAAGTATAGATCATTATTTTAATTTCAATGAGAAGTAAAAGATGGTTAAATAAGTAGAGGTAGACAAAGAATGGGCTATTCAGATATCTAAGCAGATAGACAACCAATCAAGACAGAGGCAATTTATGCTTTTTAAAGTTGTCTAAATAAAGAGAGGCGCGCCATAATAACCTATGTTTGCTCTAGACCAAGTACTTGATGATGATGATGATGATGATGATGATGATGATGATGATGATGATGATGATGATGATGAAGATGATGATGATGATGATGATGATGATGATGATGATGATGAAGATGATGATGATGATGATGATGATGATGATGATGATGATGATGATGATGATGAAGATGATGATGATGATGATAATGATGATGATGATGATGGTGATAATGTTGATGATGATGATGATAATGCTCCTGCTGATGCTGCTGCTGCTGATGATGATGATGATATAAATCAATATAAAAAGCAATGTTGGGACAGACTTCAGGTACACAGCAACTGCCACTGTAAAAATCCATTAGCCTGAAACAATACATTGCCACAGTTCAGCGAAATCTATTCGTGTTGAGGGCAAGAGGGAGAAAGAGAGGAAGCGATCTGTGTTACAATGTTTATCTTGAAATATGGCTTAAATATTAACTCAATAAAATATAATATATGGCTATATAGTTGATTTCAACTTAAAAAAAAAAACCCAGAGAGATTTAAAAAAAAATTAAGAGCAGTGAGAGAGAGAGAAAGAAAGAGAGAGAGAGAGAGAGAGAGAGAGAGAGAGAGAGAGAGAGAGATCAATAATGAGAGATTGGGAGACTGCGCGCAAGAAGCATTAATGCAAATAGAAAGATAGAAAAAGTTAAAGAGAGACTGTGCGCGAGAGAAGAAAGGATAAATAAAAATAGAAAGAGAGGAAGAGTTAAAAATATTGAGAGAGAGAGTGAGTG
>RQTK01001055.1:110858-132833 GCA_003991915.1 Elysia chlorotica | reverse complement strand
TATAGATAGATAGATAGATATATAGATAGATAGATAGATAGATAGAAAAAGAAGATAGATAGATAGATAGATAGATAGATAGAGAGAGAGAGAGAGAGAGAGGGAGAGAGATAGCTATCGAAGGAGAGATTTATTATCATTGAGAGGGAATGAGGGAAAAAAATAAGAAAGAGATAAAGACAAAGAGCTTTTGATAAAGGGGAGAGAATCAATGAGAAAGAAAGGAGATAGATTCACTCTTTCACTCATTCACTCACTCTCTCTTTATTTCTATCTATCTGTCTCCTTTCTAGAGAGGGGACTACAGACAGAGAGAAAGAGTGAGTGAGTAGGAGAGAGAAACCAATTACTACACTGATGTATTTTCTGCCCTCTACGAATCATAAAGAGAATTGCATGTTTCTTATGACGCCATAGCTTGTTGTAAAATGATATTAATGAGCAGCTTAACAGCTGCTGACACTTCACTAAATACAATGGATATCAATTTGGCAAAAGTCACGCAAACGAATCACACTAAATAGCACACATAAAATAATCTGAACTTGTCACAGTCTTAAACCACGGCAATCCATTTTGTGCCGAGGTTAACGAATACCAGTCCGGTAAATAAGACAATAATTAGTTTCGTTTCCAATGTTAAAGCCCATTAGCTTCCCGTTGTCTTCTAAGAAGTTTAATGACTCACTAATCGCTCACTAATTCTAGTTGAAATATTAGCTTAGCGCAAGATTAACGAGCTGTGGCAAGATTCATATTGACTAGAGGCTGGTTTGGTGATTTTTAAAGGAGTCCCGTATTGCGTTTTTGTTAAGTATCAAAGCTGGTTCGTCTCACGCGGTGCGTGTTCCGCTAACAAGGCGGGAAAGGGGGGGGGAAGGGGAAGGGGCGGGATGGTGACCCTGGGGAAGAACATAGGCTTCCGACGCAAAATTTCCGTGGTTCGAGTCTTGGCGATTTCGCTCCCTAGTGGTTGGATTGGTGTCAGTTTAATGTGAACGGCTGAGACAGGAGTCACGGTATCCCCATGGTATCCTCGCCCTGTCTCATGTGTGGCAGCACAAAAAATTATCAGACGTCAGTCTCGGACACGTTTACAATATAGCCCATACACTGCTGATGTTGAACGTTCAACCAACTCAACTACTAACTCCGCTAACTGGGCAACCATTAAGACAAGTCCCAAGACCAACGCTAGGCAACTAAACGTGTCTTTACATTGAGACAGAATGGGGACATTAAAACGTCTATTTTTTGTTTTGGCTTTTTGTTTTGGCTACATTATACTGGGTTCAACATACCAGTCAGAAACTAGGCAGTTTGTATAGATTTGAACCACGACCTAATCTTTAGAATCCATCAAGCTACCTTAACCGTCCCTCCCTCGAGTGAGTAGAATTTGACGTTCATTCAAGGCGAGGACAATGACATCCACTAGAAAATAGAAATCAACCCCCGCCTTAAAAAAAAATAGCTACAACGAAAAAAAAAACGAAAAAAAAAAAACTCCCACCATTTTAATGAGAATAAACTTGCAAAAAAAATAATTCTCTTTTAACCTTTTCTCTGGCGGACAAAAAAGCGTACACCTTTAGGTAAAAAAAAGTAATCCTTGAAAAAACTATTCAAAAACATTCAACATTTTCGAAACAATTTACTGAATAATACTTATCGGATCGTAAATGCAACGTCGAAATAACTTACGATTCGTAGAAAGCCTTTCTTACCACTTGATAATATTCCCTGAACGAGTTTAGCGCCACCTACGATAAAGCAACATGATGAACGCATTCATTCGTCGATGTTTTGAAAGTAAAAGATTTTGCCACGCATACGATTCGGGTAAATATAAGATTTTTTTTTATAAACCCAAACAATGAAAATGTTAGCAAATCTTTCCCAGTAGATAAAGGTGAATTAACTTAGTTTATACAACTGGAAAAAAGGTATTTCGCAATATGTAACTAGAATACAAAAATGCGGCAACAACCCCCCCCCGCCCCTTTCGCAAAAAATGTTCCAGAAAACCATTATCGGTCAGAAGAAAGGGTTTGTGCTAACTTGCTAAAAAATTTCGCAAGACGAATTTGAGTTTGTTTTTAGAGCACGTTAGCCCAGTAACGGGTGAAATTATACCCATGATGTCCTAAGGAGGTTACTTAAATATACTAGTAGCAACGGTGACTTCTTCATCTCTCTAAGTGGTAAAAGCATTGTGCATGAAAAGTTTGGTTAAATGTAAAGGGTATATACAGCAATTTAAAAGATCAACGTGTAGAATTATCACAGTTACAGTGTATTATGCACACCAATGTCCTTCAGATACCTCAGTAGGCGTGAGGAGTAACATACGCAAATAAATATGCTCTCTAATGGCTCGGAAGTCAGGTGCTGATTTCTTTCCCGGTAAAAAGTGGACAGTCAACCAGAACGTGACTTATGGATTATTGATAGTTTCAGGTTTGATACTGTGGAGGCTCTTAACCTCTCAGCAGGTAGGAGTGGGTAAGATGAGAATTTCCAAGTCAGACTATATCGAATACCACCTGGTCTCGTCGTCTAGCCTGAGAAATTCCTGCCCAGTGACCTAAATGTGGTTGGACACAGTGTAGTTTGCTATTTGTCAGGTTGTTCCATCGTGCTTTCCAGTTGTTTTTTTTATAAACATAATGTATAACTGGCTTCGCATCTGATGCAGGTATCTGCCCCTGAGTAGGTTCCAGTTCGAGCCCGCTCTTAGCGAGCTCATCAGCTATTTCATTTCCCTAAAAGATAAGTTAGTTGAAAAATGTACTGTTACGCAAATGCATCTAACTATTCCTTTTTCATTTTAATTATAATACAGAAAGAAGAAAGTAAGAGGAGAAGAACGAAGATGCCGACTTCATGAAAAAGAATAAAACAAATGAAAGAACGATGAGACTTAAGGTGAGGATGAGGATGGGTACGAAGACAACGACGAGATTACTATGACAATGGAATATTATCAGTAAGTGACGAAATTTTTTAAAAGCTTTAACAATTTAACTAGGCCAATTATCAACCTCAAAACATCTTTTAAAATCTCGGGGGAAAATGTAATTTGATAAGGAAGATGTTTCAGACTGTTACTCACTTTCGTCAGTTACCATGGTAATGATACCTCTCCCTTTCAAACACCAAATAGGCCTCGAGCAAACTCTTTGAAACAACGAGGCAGAATGTGGAAAACAGGTTTCTAAATGGAAGGCTCAGGCCTACAAGGGTAAGGCAGTCCTAATGATAAGGCAATTATCCTTTCTAGAGGAATAACGGTTGCCTGTATCCCCTCTAGGGCTTACTGCAGTGTCCTTGAACAGTTACTGCAAAGTACTTTGAATCTTTCAAATACAGAATTCATTTGAAGATAAACAACAGCTGAAGCCTAATAGTCTTGACTAAATATTAGGAAAAAACACCCCAAACAACAACAACAACAACAACAACAACAAACACACACACACACAGACAAAATAACAACACGTAAACGACTTGAGCAAATCCTATTGTCGTGACTTCGAACTATTCTTCAGCATTTTGAACGTGGTTAAGAGTCAAGAGACATAAATTTATACCAACCAAAGATAATTATCTGTATGGGTCCGAAAAAGCCTTTGGAAGGAGTTAAATGGTACACCAACAGTGTCGTTATGTTACTGTGGCAACGAAAATAAATCTACAACCCTGCCCCTCTCTTTTGCCATATACAATATTATGACAGGGAATTCCATCTTGCTCACATATTTTTTCATCCCTGTTTTCTCCCTATTTAAGGATAAAAAAAATTATTAGACGGATTTTGGACAGGTAGCAGACAGATAAATAGTTTATACTTAAATGCTGTGCCGCTTTAATCTTTTCTTTTTGAAAGAAAGCATCTTGTCTCTTTGAAATATTAGTTCTGTGTCTAAAGTGCACAAATTAATTTGAAGGTGATACAAGTTTTTCTCCTTTTCTACTTAGGTTACACAATTCTTTGCTCGCTATCAAGTTACTTTGATGAAAAATATTTCTCTAATGTCGCTTTTTCATTCGCCGATATCTAACAGTTCTAGTTTCTATATTTCCCCCTTACATTCTAAGTTTCACATTTTGTACCGCTTTTAAGGGTTCCAAAATTATTCTAAAAATGTATATCTGTAGCAAGGCTATGTTGGTACAGGTCTACGTGTTGGTCTGCTAGTTTCCAAAGAGGTACGCGGATCTATCTATCTATCTATCTATCTATCTATCTATCTATCTATCTATCTATCTATCTATCTATCTATCTATCTATCTATCTATCTATCTATCTATCTATCTATCTATCTATCTATCTATCTATCTACATATCTATCTATCTATCTATCTATCTATCTATCTATCTCTCCCTCTATCTCTATATCTTTCTCTCTTAATCCTTACCCCCCTCTGTATTCACCTATATATGGATGAAGAGAAATTTGATAATAACAAAGATAAATACTATAGATAGATAGATAGATAGATAGATAGATAGATAGATAGATAGATAGATAGATAGATAGATAGATAGATAGATAGATAGATAGATAGATAGATAGATAGATAGATAGATAGATAGATAGATAGATAGATAGATAGATAGATAGATAGATAGATAGATAGAGAGAAGAGAGAGACAGACAGAGACAGACAGAGACATAGACAGAGAGACAGAGACAGACAGACAGACAGACAGACAGACAAAAAGAGACAGACATATATTATTATCGGCTGACAGATAGGCAGAAGACATAAATTAATTACAATGTAAAAAGAAGTAGAAACTTGTCATAACAAATGTTAATGATTAGGCAACCTATGAAAGAAGTGCCATAACATTTGTTTTGTTCGGAGACGATTCATTTCAAGCACAAAAGCCAGAGTAAGGCCTTCACGGTTGGAATCTTTTACATTAGTAGCCTATGTGATTAATACCTGGAACGCATCTATCAAATCGGTTAAAACAACCTTGGAAACTGTTTATTATGTCACAATTTAACGACATTATAATTATGCAACATGAACTTAACTCAAAATGCTTTGTATGGCAAATTTCAAAACATCAAACTTGTTTTTTTAATGTAGTAATAGGAAACCAACATTGTCAGGTTATGAAATCAACTCCCTTGAGAGCATATCTAATTACTCTCCAACTCTTTTTCTGAATCAACAGTAAAATCATTTAATTACAGCTCACAAATGGCCAAAGTTTTTCATGCGGAAATTCGCGTAATTAAAGTTATTTTGACCTAGTGATGAGATGCCATTTTGAGATTGCACATTATTCTCGACTCAATAGAAGTTTTAACAACACCATTCATGCGTTTTATTCTTTTTGTAACAGGTTTTTTTTCTTTAGAAGAACTATACAATAGCGAGAGGCGGCGTTAGAAATTCGCATTAATTAGAGTTTGCAAAACTGCATTGTCTGAATCGGTATTGTGCTTTCTAAGGTAGAAATGAAAAACAGGAACTAAGACCCTTGTTTTTTTTTAGTATGTTATGGTTACGTTGCAAGCAATTAGAAATGGGAATTTTGGAAAAGATCGTACACATGAAGTTTTGTCAAATAGTCAAAGCTCAAATTTCCCTAACTCAAATAAGTTAGACCTCCAAGCGAGCATGTTTGGAGGTTTTGGGTTAAATCCCCCCAGGCTTCTATTACTCATCCAATTTTATAGGCTAAACCAATTTTGGTTTAAAGCCAATATCTACCTATAATCTAGCTTATATATTTGACCACCGTAATGTTATTACTCCTCTACTCAGTTCGTCAGCGCTTTATTGGTCGAATGAAGTTTTGATCGTTTGGCTGATACAGTATTAAAGACCGGATTTTCCGGTGCAAGTCACCTTAGGATTATGGCCGACTCATGATATCTAAGTCGAAATTCTGTTAGTCTACGATTTTAATATAATACTGATAAAAACCCTGTGTCCAGCCATGACATATTGGGTGGTATCGAATTAGTTAAGAACAAAATTTGAATTCTTTAACCGCTGTATACTTAAGAGTTATTTGGCGTTAATTTTTAGGTTTAAACTACACTCAATTTTGGTTAACTAGATTGATAATCCTTGCATCGTAATAGTCCTGAGGTGCGGTGATGACGCTTCGTTGCCCTCTACAACTCCCAGGGGACTTGACAAGATGGTCCACACAGTAAAAGAGCACATAAAAAAGAAATAGATGCTGCTTTATGTTTAAAAAAAATAACATGGTTGACATCCACAGGTGCAGCTCTGTTGTAGATGTCATAGTAAACGAAGAAAAGGTGGAGTATGTAGACCACTTTGAGTTTTAATACCTAGCGTCTAGCATTGACGGAGACGGAACTAAATAAAAGAATATTAACAGTCCTGGAACAAATGAAAGACATGAGAAACTCTTGAAGGGAAACAACTAAGAGAAGAAAAATGAAAACCATAAGATCGTGCATATTACACATTATCACCAATGGATGTAAAGGTGGAACAATTACAAAAAAACAAATGAAAAAAACTGTGTTCTTTTGAATTAAGATGCGACAGAAACATGCTTCTATGAACAGCACACAGACGAAAAACGACATACTAAAAGAACAAGATCAAACCAAATTGGATTTTGAATACCATCAAAGAAAGAGAACTGAAGTACTTTAGGCACCTGAAAAGAGAATGCAGCTTAGAAAGAGATATCTTAGAAGTAAAGATGGGGGCAAAGCGAAGACAGAGCAGACCAACAAAATAGGTGGATGGATTACCAAAGGAGACCAAGAAGGACCGCTCAGACATAGAGCTCTTCAAGCAGATTGTACGGGAGGCTACGTCAGACATCACGGACACACCAACATGATGATGATGATGATGATGATGATGCTGATGATGATGATGATGATGATGATGATGATGATGATGATGATGATAATGATGATGATGATGATGATGATGATGATGATGATGATGATGATGATGATGATGATGATGATGATGATGATGATGATGATGATGATGATTATGATGATGATGATGATAAAATTATTTATAAATTGCCCTGTCTAAATTTTTTATCTATAATGAGGGTGCTTCACCAAAAAGATAAGTCTGCAGAAGACGATAACTTCGCCTTTAAAAAAAATGTGGATCACAATAAAAGAGAGTCTACAATCTTAGGTAGAAAGAAACAAACATGACGTAGCTTACGTCTCGTCGTAACAAAATAAGAACAAGAAAGTCCAGGACGAGATATAAGCTACGTTATTTTTGTAAATTCTACCCCTTTTAATGTTTCCTTTTTTAACGTTTTGGCAAAACAAATATTTTAATACCTTTTAATCACCTTTTTATTGCCTAGATTAACGGGAAAGTCAAATTCATTAATAATACTACTCTTTAGAAATAGTTTTAGCGGTGCAGTATGCGGCTAATGTGGAAATAGATAAGAAAGAAATCAGGAATTTCCAATAGAAATACGTAACCCTCTTAAGTGAGGAAAAAGTAAGAAAAGATAAACACCCAACAATTTCCACCACAGGAAATGGAGTTCGCAGAAGCACAAACATCCCTTCGGAAGTGTACAGAGAACATCCATTTGCATTCCGAAAGGGTGCTCAAGCTGTGAATAATATGGCGGAGAGTTTCGGGAAAATTAAGTATTGTAGTTTGATGGAAAAGGAATAGGAAAGCTATTTTTCTCATGCGGTTCGAACTTTCTAGTATATATTGGGCAAAATATAAATCGGTAACGCGTTCTAAGGTTGTTGTCATGGGAGGGGAGCAATTGTTGTCTCTTAAACGTTTATATATTTTTCGGATGACTTTTATATAGTAATTCTTTATCTGCTCCTATTATAATCTGTGGATTCGCTATTCTCTCTAGACTGAGGAAAGACGGATACGCAAAAGAATCGTGAGACCTTGAACTAGGCAATTCGGAGACATAGTTGCACTGCAAGACTTAATTATTGAAAAAAACGTAGCTCTTTGCTTTACACAGGCGTTGACAGCAATTCATCTTTTCAACAAACAGGACGAACGTCTATAGCAGTCTAAAGAAAGCACACACTAGTCACCCGCCATTAGATAAAAACTAAAATACTAATTTCTTTTTGAAGCAGTAATCATATCTCTTGGCATTGGCGATTGTGAAAAAATTTCAGATGAACAGCAAAATATACATTGGTATTATTTTCAAGCCAACACATTTTTCTTTGTAAACACTGTAGATCATTGTGAATAAGAACACAAGCCTTGGTTAGTTACATGCCCTTAAAATGTTTCCGGTATTTGACGTCATAGTTATCAGAAGAACAATGTACTAGATTTCATTATGAGTGAAATCGTTTTTTCTTCTGTTCGTTACACGATAAATAAAACATGGTGAAATGACAGACATAGAAAAAGGTAGAGAAAAAAAGTAATTAAAAAGGCAATGATAATTTCGCAAGAAATGAAAAAGTAAGCGAAATATTGAGACTGTGCACGTAATAAAAAAGGCTCGACAACGGCTTTTAGAATTAATGGTGCGTTTCATTACATGTACTATAAGGACACTCATCTCGCGAGACAAGATCGACATTATAAAATAAACAAACATACAAAGTCCCATAAAATACTTTAATCTGAGTTTTAACAATTTATTTATTATGGATCATAGGACTTTGACCTTAGTGTGCTGCTTTTTCTGTGACTAAACTTTTCTAATTTAATCAGCGTTGTAGGTTTTGGCGATACAGGAAAATGAATAATGGAAGAAAAGAGATGAAATAAACGGCAAAAGACATAGTTAGGACAAAAGGTAAGTAAATCGATAAATGAAATAAAAAAGGTGAAAATGAAACAGGTTACGCAGACCCAAAACATGAATTAAGAGAGAGAGAGAGAGAGAGAGAGAGAGAGAGAGAGAGAGAGAGAGAGAGAGAGAGAGTTTTAGGCCTATATAGAAAATATATCGATAAAAAGAAATAGAGACAGATTCAGAGACAGAAGCAGACACACACACACACACAAACATACACACAGAGACAGACATAACAAAGGTGGAAACGACAGACAGAGACAGAACGGAAGAAAGAGAAGATTAATGAATAATTGCAAAAGACCAGAATCTCTTGAGAGATTGAAACAAGTAACACTGTAAAATAAGTAATATTCATTGATTTACGGACGAAAATTAATTTGCAGACAATGAATCAACGTTGACGCCAATGAAGAGGTTATCGACTTGTCCAAACTTGTAGTGCAAAAAAAAGAAAAAAACGGAAAATCCCATAACTATGCGGCAATGAACGATCATTGTGTACTATTAAGGTGCAGTCAAATATTTATAGTTCAACCAGAGGTTGTGAAATAGTGAGATGTTTTCAAAAGAGGATTTTGCATAACAATGTGTGTCGTAGTTTTCTTCTTTAAACTTTAGTGAAAAATCTGTCTAAAGATTAATCAACGGTTTTAGATTAATTTAATAAAGAAATAGAATGCACACGCTCTGTGAGATTTTTGTGAGTAATGTCTCACAATAAAGGTTCAACTACAAAATCTGGAATACTACTACTTAGAAGTTGAACTTCCTGATTGAAAGCTGAGGGAAAGCTGGGCAAAGGTTGGGATTGTCTGTTTCGTTATTGTTAGGGAATCAAATGAAATGTGTAAACGAAAAAAGCATTTTAAAGATGGATATTATGCCCCTAAAAAACCCAATTCAAAACCGAGCAACATCTTCCTAGAAATTATTTCTCCTAAGGTGCCGGAAACCAACAATGATAAGAACAACAGAATCAAGAAAAACTACATCATCATGAGCAACGACAACAAAAACAACAACAACATTAACAACAACAACAAAAACAAGTTATAATAATAAAGACACACCAAAACTTTGAAAGCAATAAAAACAATAACAATAACGATAACAACACCAGCAGTTACAATGATGACGATATTACTAAATGAATATGAAAAACAAGAACATTAACAACAACAACAACAACAACAACAACAACAACAACAACAACAACAACAACAACAATAACAGCACAGAACATCAACAACACTATTGTCAAAACAGCAACTCCCAAGACAAGAGCAACATCAGCAACACCAAAAAAGACAGCAACAGCAACAACAAGAACAACAACAATAGCAGCACACGAAAAAAGCAACAACAAAGTAGTAATCAGTATTGTAACCGACTTGTACTGACATTCCAAGAAATTCTTGATATTAATATCTTTTCCAGACAAATTAATTCGAGCTTTGGGCCCCGACGTCCCCCTTTGCGAACAGAACTATTTTTGTTTGTTTCACATAAACAGAACTACAAGTTTTTTTTTACAGAGAAAGCCTGAATTGAATTTAATGAATATGTTAAGTCGAATTTCAAAAGGTCTTGATACTCTGGTTATACACTTTTTAAAAACACCCGCTTGTTTTTACAGTTCCGAATACCAACTCTGTAGTTTTTTTTCTTTGTGTAGTCTATGTGTGTCTATCTGTCTGCTCTGCTGTCTCTGCCCCTCTCTGTCTGTTGCTCTCTCTCTCTCTCTCTCCATCTCTCTCTCTCTCTCCATCTCTATCTCTCCTTGTTTCTTTCTGTCTTTCTGTATGTTTGTTTACACGTCTGTTCTCTGTCTATCTGTCTCTTTTTCTCTGTTTTTCCCTGCTGTCTATGTCACTCTCTGTCTGTATGTCTGCCTGTCTCTTCTATATCTCTGTCTCTGTCTATCTGTCTGCTTTCTGCGCCTCTCTCTGTCTCTCTGTCTCTGCCTGTCTGTCTGTCTGTCTGTAGAAGGTAGACTTAAATACTTAATATCCAAGGTTAGCAGAAAGGCTTCATTGTGGAGATTACCAACACGTATGTGTGACAAATTTACGTGTTGCCACGCAGGGCCAATTCAGTGATACGAGAGTTAAGTTGAGTTGGTTCCTTAATCGTCCAACGTCAGTACTATGTAGACCATATTGTGGACGAGCCCTAAGACTAACCATTGAATATTATACGTGTTGCCACGAAGGGACAATTCAGGGATACCAGGTTTCAGTTGAGTTGGTTTCTTAACCGTCCAACGTCAGGACTATTCATGCTATATTGCGGACGGGTTCCAAGGCCAACTCCTGAAGATGTCACGTGTTGCCACGCAGAGACGAAGCAGGAATACCAACCCCCTGTCTCAGTCCATGACAATTCAGGGATGCCAGGGTTCAGTAGAGTTGGGAACTCAACCGTCCAACGTCAGCACTATGTAGGCTACATTGTGGACGGGCCACAAGACCAACCACTGAAAATTTTACGTTTTGCTACGCAGGATGGAAGAGGGAATACCAACCCCCTGTCTCAGTCCAACGCGTTATTGTGGTGATGATCCAAATCATGGGGAAAAAATTGGACATGTAAATGTCAGATCACTGTAAACCAACGCACTGCCACCTGCGCCAGTTGGCCCCTCACCTAACCAATATCGAAAACTCAGGCCGTTTACCTGGGATCCGAAACAGAGACGGCATAATTCGCCGCGCACTCTCTTTCCTTTTTCGCAATCCTTGTATTATCCTTTATTGTCTTAATTTTCTGCCTCTCTCTTATCTTTTCGACACGTGACTGTTACAAGAAAAAAAAACAACAACAACAACAACAACAACAACAACAACAACAACAACAACAACAACAACAACAACAACAACAACAACAACAACAACAACAACAACAAAAAGCCAACAAAAACAACTTTCAATACAATCGCACGAAGTGGGCACGAGTAATGAAAAATCTAGCGTCAAGATTACTTGTTTTCATCAAGCAATATTATTAGTCTAAGGTTGTTTCGTTAATAAAAATTAATGTAGCTGTTACAATTACTATAATCAAAATACGTTCTTGGTATTAAAATGAGAAAATTAAACACGTTCCACAATAATATTCGAGCCAAAAGAGCAACAACAAAAATACGACAAAAAAAAAAACCCTCGCACCTTTCTACAAACATGATACAAATTAATCTGATACTGCACTTTTAGAAAATAATGTTATCGAATGATTGAGATGTCTTCATAGCACTGTTCGGCCTTTGTGTGGCAATGCGTGACGTTGCCAAATGTTTACCTTCTACGATATGAATTTGTAACTGACGATATTATGACCCAGTCGTCCGAAAATAGAAGGTGGAAAAGTGGGATAGAACAAAGATAAAGTTTTTTTTTCACTATTAATCGTTATCGATGACAGAACAGACCGATACTAAGAAGGATTTTTTTCAGCCCACGCAATTAGTCTACAATGCAGAAATTTATGGGAATGTCTTATCTGTTTGCATACAATAATGGGGCGTTTTTTTAAGATTCGTAAAAGTCCGGGGATTTGATACTAATTGCTTTAAAAATAACATATCCGTAAAACTTTGACTGTTAGTGCAAATTTTCTTTTATCTCTGTGATTTCTCCTGTTATGTTTGGAACCCAAGGACTCAATTAAAAAACCATAATTATTCTTTACAAAAAGTATAGCCCATTACTTGAGAATGGTCCAAAATAGTTCGTGCGAGTAGACCAGTTTTTGCTATCCCGTATCCTTGGTTTGAAAGTGACATAAAAGATGATGAATGCATTTTTTTATCGTGATGAGTTTGGGTTCCATTGATTTTTGTTGTGTGTGGTAATGTTTTTTTTTTGGGGGGGGGGGTCTGTTTGGGGGGGGAATACGAGGAATGTAAAACTTATCAAATAGTTTGCATATAATTATGTCTTTTTGCATCTTTATGTCTTTCATTCTCTAATTTTTTCTCTTTTTCTCTCTCCCCCCCCCTCTCTCTCTCTCTCTCTCTCTCTCTCTCTCTCTCTTTGTCTTTTTGCATCTTTATGTCTTTCATTCTCTCATTCTTTCTCTTTTTCTCTCTCCCCCCCCCTCTCTCTCTCTCTCTCTCTCTCTCTCTCTCTCTTGGTTCCCAGTCTGTTTATCTCTCCCTTTCTTTCTGTAGGCAAATATTTTGTGTGGTGTTATCATTAGATTAGCAAACATTTCCATGAGCCTACTAAAAGTCATCTTTGTTTCTATTCTGTTCCCTTTCGCATAAAATAGGACCATCTGAAACAATCTAGAACTTAATCGCAAAAAAAAGTTATATAATAATTTATCATCACGGATGCACAGTTTATCTGACCAATAAAGTACTGCCAAATTAAATGGCTTTGTTCCACAATGGCCTTACTCTGCAGAATGAGGCAGCTTGAGACTTACGTCTTGGGGCCCGTAACCGCATGGAATTTCTCTAGAGACCCTAACAAGCATTAGACAAATAGTTAAAGGACTTCTTTTCGGGGAGCATTGTGACCCTAGGGTAGAGCGTTAGCTTCCGATGCAAAAGGTCCGTGGTTCGAGTCCTGACGATTTCGCTCCCTAATGGTTGGGTTGGTGTCAGTTCAATGTGACTGGCTGAGAAAGGAGTCATGGTATCCTTTCTCTGTTTTGTGTGTGGCTGCACATAATATTGTCAGACGTCATTCTTGGTGCCCGTCCACAATATAGTCTATGTAGTGCTAATATTGGGTGTTAAACCAATTCAACTACTGCTTCTTTTCATTACGAAGTGTCATTTCTTATTTAAAAGAAAAACGTCTCTCACGCCACTAATTCAATCGGATACTCCTCCGCAACATTCAGATAACACCATTAATGAACCAATTATCTCAAATTGAATTTCCTTCCTATCTCTTCATTTCAATATCATAACCGCCTCTCTAATTCAATATCATCAATGTCGTGACGACTTAATTTCATAAATGTTTCACTGATTGAACTTCATTAGTGTTTGATTGTTTGTTTGTTGTTTAGCAGCCAACGTCAGAACTATGTAGGCTGTATTGTGGACGGCCCCAAGACAAACGTCTGACAATTTTACGTGCTGCACACTGAGACAGTGCGGGGATGCCATGATTCCCGCCTTAACTGGTCGCATCAAACTGACACCTACCTAATCACTAGGGGAAGAAATCTGACATAATTTTTTGATCGAATGTGGTCTTTGAACTAAGGAAATTCTAGTATAGAAACCAACGCTCTAGCACTATTCTCTCTCTCTCTCTCTCTCTCTCTCTCTCTCTCTCTCTCCCAGTATCATTAGTGTCCTATGAATAAACACCAGAAAAGAATATTATACAATTAATTAACATTATTTAGTTCCTACTTTATCTAGCTTCACAATGCTAGTTTAGCTGGTGTATTTCATGATAGAGTTTAAATTTCTTTTGTATACAATTCGAATTGAAGGACATAATAATTGCCTAAACTTAAACCTAAAACGCTAGCTTTTGTAAATTAAGGCAACTCATTATGCAGCCTAATACAAACACATTAGGATGAGATTGAGCGTTGCAAATTTCACAACACTTGGAAGAAGCGAGTAAAAGATAACAAATTAATGCAATCTCAAAACTAAAATATGAGGCTAATAGAAGAGTAAATATTTGATGCATGTGAAATTTGAGCGGTGTTACGCAATTTAATACTTAAGCAGATAATATTATTCTCCCTGTGGTCGAAAACTTGTGTGATTGTTTGTGGAAATCTTTGGGTAAAGATTAGTTCAATGAACTCATCATTCTTCTGTGTGCAGTCTATTTAATATTCTTTACGATGCCACCAGGTTTCAGTAACTATAAAATGATTGGTTTATACTGAGGAATATTATGTCTCATAAATCTCTCAATATGCACTATACAATTATGATTGTTCTTTTTCTATGATCGCGCTTATCCCAGAAGGAAATAACACTGTGTTGATAACGATTAATTGATGATCATCTTAAAACAAAACAAAAAAAACAAAAAAAAAACTATGAGGGTTAGAATTTATTACATTGTACTATAGTAAAGAATAAATAAAATTGTATTATGTGCTATGGGTTAACACCATTTATTTATGCCTCCTCATACTTTCCATCTGTTTTTAACTGCATCAAAATGCTGTGTTAATACTTAATTCTTGATTACTTTTGTTCTTGCCACATCGGATGGGGAATTTTTAAGTTATGTGTATTTTTTTAGGTTTTTGTAACCGTTCATTGAATGAGTAAAGTTGAACGCTTTTTAAAAATCTAATCTCCAAACAAAAACGTAGAGCAAGAAAAACAGTGGGAAAATCCGATAGGTGTAGATGGAGGACTACTTAGTTTATAAGGATTAAACTCTATATTTATCATGTGGAGTACTACGTTACGAAATAAGTGTGGAACTCAGGACAAATCCAAGTACGTTTTCTTTCGGTAGAGTTTTGATCAATATTATTGTTTGTGAAAAACCTTTTGCTGTAGGCTAAATGGTTGCTCTAGGCTTAATCAAGGTCTAATTCCCTTTAAGGGATCAGCTTTATTGTTCAACTAGTTCAGCTCAAACAATTTGACGCTTTCAAAAAGATACTCTTGGATACAATGACGTTCGGCAACATTACAAACTATTCATGTCCTACCTAGAGAGGCTTCGAAATATTTCCCGGAAAGAGAAAAAATATTGTATATGGGTGTATTGAAAATGAGGAAGTTATGGAGATAAAGAGGAAGAGAGGAAATCGAAAACCAAATAGGGGTTGTGACAACAGTCCTGTTATTTACAATGTGTGAAAAATAAATACAATGTTCCGTTTGTTTCACGTGCTTAAAGAGACATAGGACATTTTTTTTGCTTTGAACATTTTTTTTTCAAACTAAAATGCTATCGTTTATTCTTTGAGCTTTGTTATAAACGTTCAAATTTAATCGAATCAACACGGTTTTTTTTTTTTTCAAACAAATCAAAATTCCAAGTTTGTTTGATCCTTTCATTGCTACTGATTAAGCTAACACTGAAATGCTGCTAAACTATTCCTGATCAATGCTCTTTCTAAAAAGCTTGACGAGCCCTGTCTAGTAAAGAATGCACAGAGATAGTTATGTTATTGATGTTTGTATTTTGTATTGAAGTTGACACCATCAGTACGGTGATTGCGTGGCAGTGAGAGATGGTTAATGCTTCTGTCGTGTTTGTCACATTATAGCGCCTCTAGAGGCATACTGTGGTAACTGCAGTTAAAACAAAATGCCCCGAAACCCGTAATAATTCTCTTTATTCAATACACGTAGCAAAAACGTTGCTAGCATTTGGAAGAGAGTGTTTAGGGAACATGGATGGGTTGCATCGCCAGATCGATTTTTTAAATAAATAAATTGCATGTAACTATCAGCATAAACCATAAACCGTGCTCTCCTTTGGAATCATGCATCTAAATGTTATATGTTATGAATTTGCACTGTGTCATTATTCTTCAATTTTATTTTTACTGGAAGCTTTTTTACTAACCACCAGTGAGCACTAAAGAAATTTAAACTCTAATTTCAACAAATTAAATCGATTTCAAGGCATACATCAAGCCAAGTGTCATTTGGGAATTTTACCAATTAATGTTTCTTAAAACTGTAGACCCTACTCTAATCGTTATAAAATTAACTATGTTATATTGGAAAAAAGGGGGGAAAGTTTTGACATTGCTCTATAAAGAAAGTTACGTTTTATAATATACTAATAAGTACACCTATGAAGAGACGTGTTTTGTTATTGTTTTCCTTTTATTACTCTGCCATCGGACATGAGTGACCTGCCGTAGAGTTATAATTGTTTGGATATGGGGGTGATTTATCTGTCTGTTTAAGTCTGAGAGAGAGAGAAAGAGGAAGGAAGATAGAGAAAGCTAGATAGAGAAAGGGTAAAGGGGAGAAAGACAGAGACATAGACATGGGGAGAAATAAAGTTATATAGAGAGACAGAGAGAAACGCAAAGACAAAGAGACAAGGGCAAAGCCAGAAATAGAGAGAGATAGATAGAGATAGAGAGAGAGAGAGAGAGAGAGAGAGAGAGAGAGAGAGAGAGACAGAGAGAGACAGACAGACAGACAAATAGAGAGACACACACACAGACAGACAGACAGACAGACAGAGGCAGAGACAGACAGAGAGAGAGAGAAAATGAGTTGGGTTAAGTTGAGATAAGTTAACACCCAAAATCAGCATTATATAGCGCACCTTGCTGACGGGCACCAAGACTAACATCTAACAGTTTGATGTGTTGCCACACAATATACTGTGCGGGGAGACTGGGACTCCTGTCTCAGGTGGTCACATTATACTGATACCCATCCAACCACTAGGGGTCGAAATCTGATAATACATATTTGACTGATCGTTGGTTTTGAACCTAGAACCTCCCTATTGAGAAACAACGCTATACCACTTATGCCAGTCTCCTCATTCCCAACCCGAGGAGGGAGAGATAGAGAGAGTTAGAAAGAGAGAGAGATAGAGAGATAGTGAGAAAGAGAGAGAGAGAGAGAGAGAGAGAGAGAGAGAGAGAGAGAGAGAGAGAGAGAGAGAGAGAGAGAGAGAGAGAGAAAGAGAGAAAGAACATTCTGAAAAAATGTTACTGGATTTTTTAGGCCAATAGCTATAAATCATTACACATACAATATGATAGCAAGGATTTTTTTCTTCAATAGACAAGGGCATAAGCCTTACTTTAAATATTTGGCCTAAATATCACGCAACAGCATTAAGTTTACATTCATCAATTGAGTATTATATATAGTGAAACATGTGTCAGAAATGTTCTTCTTTCAGAATTAGGTTTAACATTATTTACTCTCAGATCCTTATGGATACTGTATAAAAAAAATTACAAGATATTCACCTTCTTTAACATTGCAACAACAAAAAATGCACAAAATTATTGTCATCACTTAGTTTGAAACGATACATGTTTTTTGAAAGTAGGCTTTTGGTTCGAAGCATTACAAACATTCTTCATTTTCTGTGAAAGTGTAGTGTTAAAACATTGCGAGCAGCGAAGGGGTGGGAGTGGAAATCTAGGCAGGTGATTCTCTATAGAGGGAGGGAGAGAATTCTTTCCCTCCCTCCGGGTTTAACGTCTCCTAGGTTCCCCTATACGGCGACTAGGCAGGTGAGACAAAATGCATCTGCTTGATCACAGGAACCGCAAGTTGTGAAGCTGCAGTACTGCCCAAGCTGATTAAATGTGTCCCTGAAGAGATCTAATAGTCAGACTAAAATCCCAACCCTTGATAGTACAATAGCATGACAGCTTGGCAGTCGGGGCATGAAAAACCATTAATAGAGGAATCAACGCCGACTTAGACAAATTATCAATAATAACCAACCCTGAAAAACAAAAGCAACATTTTTTTGGATCTTTTGTTCTTTTCTCGTCCCCTGCACTAAAAACAAAACAAAACATAAAAACAAACAAAAACAAAAACAAAAACAATACATAAACAACAGCAAATATCCCACTCTGTGTGGCTATGGTTTTTTTGTTCTGTTTTTTGTTTGTTTTGTTGTTGGTTTTTCTTTTTTTTAATACAGTAGACACCATTAATATAATAATTTCTTTTTAGTACTGTGATAAATGGTCCATACAATGTGTTTGTTTTTCGGCGCTCGGGGTAAGTTCCGTGATGCTTCTATACTGCATCTACACCAAGAGACAATACACACGTTAACATCACAGTTTGACCAGAGAGTGTAAAATAGTGACATTTAAACACCACCGAAAACGTGTTTCTCTGTGTTCAGGTATCGGTATGATCGGCGACAGAAGAATTATGTTACCCACACATTGAAATAGTTATGTTCAGTGGCTCTCTGCAGGGTCCCTCACGCTAGTCCCGCGGATCAAACGCTTTGAGCTCTTTTTGTAAAATGTCTCATTAAATCTATAGTCTCTGGTTTGACTTTCCTTCGTGTTTTACAAGTGGTGATCACGTTCACAGTCAAGACAATGGCGGCCTTAATGACTAAAACTTCAAAGCAAACTGATACTATGATGTTAAAAAAACAAGGAAGTGAAGCAGACAGTGTGAAAAAAAACCCAGAGGAAAAGTGTATTAATTTTACTCTTTTTTTTTATTCGGAGCCGACCATTCTATCGGTGTATCCAGAATCGGAGATTCTATAGTCGCAATCTTGGAATATACTAAAACTATTTATAACTCGTGTGGAAAAGATTCAACATTGGTTTTTGTACTAATTTAGAAAAAACGAAAACGATAAAATCCTACATAAACCATACATAAATCATTATAAAACACGGCTATGATCGAGAGTACAACTTTGTAATAAGTTTACGAATCGGCTTAAGATGTTCGAATAACAGAGCTTAAGATTAGTTTAAAGCTACAGCTATTTTGTACTTACGACTCCATTGGTTGGAGAAATCAAAGCTCCCTCTTAGTTTATCGTCTCCTAAGTTCTAAAAAAGGATCCTGTGATAAATCTGAGGCTGGAGAGTCAGATACCGGGGTAGTTTCCTTTGAGTTGATTTAACATCCAACATCAGCAATATATATGCGATATTGTGGACGGATCCCAAGACTAACATCTGGCAATCTTATGTGCTCCCACACACGAGACAGGGCGGGGATACCATGACTCCGTCTCAGTCGGTCACAGCCGGATAGCGGAGAAATGCCCGATCACGTCATACTGACTCCTAACTAGCCATTAGCGAACACAAATCTGTTAAGATATTGAACTCGAACTCTACCGATTTAAAGCATGCACTATACCATTGGACCATTGGTATTTTCTGAATAAACCCCTGGTTATTGTTGTGCTTCTGTGGTCTTAGAACACATCTCTCTCCATGGTTTAAAGTCTCCTAGGTCTAAAAACGTTCCTATACGGCGAAGGGATCCCAGAGTGACCAACTCGGGACCTGGTCGGTCACGGGATACTTACATCGACAAACCAGTAGGAAAAACTGTGTCTCTTTTTTAGCGTGGGCACGAACCAAAGCCATGCTGCGGCAATAGCCAATGCTCTAACCACAGGTTGACTGAGGAACCCAATATATATATATATACAGAAACGGAGCATTTTGTGGGGTTTTCTACATGAGAGTGTATTGTGGGGCATGATTTTGCGGGGCATTTTGTATATAACTGTGGGGTGTTATTATATATACTTATATATGCCCCACAACATAAAGTCTCCTAGGTCTAAAAAAGTTCCTATACAGCGACGGGACCCCAGGGTGACATATATATGATATACAAGATACATTATATAATTTACATGCAAATTCGAACATTGCACCACCTGCTTCTTGTTTCAGATCACTACTGTCCAAGGTCTTGCCACTCATCCCCACCCCCTTCGCCACCTCCTTTACACACAGACATAACGACCCGGGAAGAGCTTAACATTCAACAGGACAGATACAGAAATTAAGACTTTTCAATCACTTCGTCGTTGTTAAGATTAGGTCTGATGACGATAACAAAGAAAGGTTTTATTTCATGTTCTATTTTAAAAAGGATATTTTCTCTTAACGTATCTCTGTCTGTGACGGAACAGCAGTGGACAAAATGATATGTTAATTAATTCTTTATTTCATATTCTATTCTAAAAAGGATATTTTCTCTTAACGTATCTCTGTCTGTGACGGAACAGCAGTGGACAAAATGATATGTTAATTAATTCTACAAAAGTACACCTAAACAATCTTTTCTTTATTTCTAAAAAAAAAAAAAAGAAAAAGAAAAACAAGGCGATATAGTGGATGACAAGAAAAGACTACCACTTTTCAACGTAACACACGCTTTTTCGTAAAATGAAAAACAACAACCGATCAAATCTTAATGATGAGAAACCACCTAAGCCGAAAAAAAGAGTATAAAGGTATGCCCTACTAATCAACGATAAAGATATCGATTTTACAACACAATACCACAAATAATTATGAGTATTGTACGTCCTTGCTCGACACCATTCTCTATTTCGTTCAATTTATGGTGGTAATCGTTTCAAGGTAATGAATTTATCACAACAATAACTGTTTTACTCTTCTCGTGCCAATGATTTAGACCTAACTCAATAGAGGGCAATCTGCCAAACGGAAATCATTAACTGGAGGCTGCGATGGTTAGGGTATAGTACATTGTGTTGTTCCACTGTTTTTTCTATACCGATGAATGAAACTCAGGGTTTTGTAGCATTTAATCACATTTGGGTATAAGGGAAATCATTCTCGTTTAAACCAGGAAGTAAACCTGACATGTATATGTTGTTGCCTGGAGTAAAAAAAACAAAAAAAACAACAAGGAGTATAGTGGTCTAGTGGTATAAACGATTCTCGCTTTAAGTGACCAAGGCGATTTGGTGCCGCCGCATCCACAAGTCGAGGTTTCTAATTCCGCAAAGTGCAATAAAGACTGTGTAAAATTACTTAAAAATTCCATATCTACTTACAATTAATCCTTTGTTTTGCCACTCCTAAAATTTAATTTATAAAATACAATAAACTATGAGGCAATTTTTGTGTGTTTCGTTGTCCCTAGTTGTTTGTGCGTCCATTGGCAAGTGTTGATGCGTCCGAATTATAGTGGTTGTCTTTGGTGCGATTTGGTTTTTGCATATCAAGATAGCAAGTCACTTAAATAGACGAAGTAAATACCCTAGCCATGAACCTCCTTTTATAAGGAGCGT
Organism: Elysia chlorotica; assembly: GCA_003991915.1. Lineage (NCBI taxonomy): Eukaryota > Metazoa > Mollusca > Gastropoda > Plakobranchidae > Elysia > Elysia chlorotica. Next base: position 111,317 of record RQTK01001055.1, on the reverse strand, counting down.
AGTTGTCTAGTGGTAGAAACCATGCTCGTTTTAAGTAGTAAGGCTATTGTTATTTTCCACGAGCATCAGTCCTTAGTCTCAAAACCAGTTCGACTCTTTGTGATCGATCGACATTAATGTTAAAAAAGACGATGTGATTGAAATATACCTGTACCTACAATTTATACAAATAATATCATGTCTTTATATATATAAGAATTATATGTCTACAACTTAGATGCCGTTTTACAATATGACTATACAATTTTTAGGTAAATTATTCCTGTTAGTTAAATGCTTCTACATGACCATATTATTATTAAACGTCTTAGTGATTGTGCATTAAATGGTTTAACGTGCAACTTTGCGAAGGGAAAGCGCTCAAGAAATAGAGATGATTATTATTATTATTATTATTATTATTTTTATTGTTATTATTATTATTATTATTATTATTATTATTATTATTATTATTATTAT
>RQTK01001055.1:75613-94768 GCA_003991915.1 Elysia chlorotica | reverse complement strand
TTGACACAGGAGTCATGGTATTCCCGCCTTGTCTCGTGTGTGGCAGCACATAAAATTTTCAGACGTCAGTCTTGGGGCCAGTCCACAACATAGTCTATATAGTGGTGATGTTGGAAGTTAAACTAACTCAATAATAACTCAACTTCTGGTCCTACATTTTGTGGCACATCAAGCACGTATAGGCGAACGGATACAATCGACACCACGGTATGTTAATCAGGGGAGTACTTTGTGCTGAAATCACTCCGCCTGTTTTCATAGTATGATTAGAGACTCTAGATAGTAGCTGGACGGTTTACGAAGTGACGTCACAGTGTTAAAGCACGGGAGAGAATGCGTGACGCGTGTTGGGAGTGTGTCAGTCTGGCTTTACGGCGGTTGTAGGCCCAGCTGAGAGCGTTTTTAAAAATATTTAAAGAAGGGGCGTGTATTTCAATCATCTATATATTTACTTAAAATTGGTTGTATTCTTTCTTAAATCAACATTTTGTTATCAAAATGTATTTACGCAGTAACCCTTTATAGTTTAAAACCGCGCAATCAGTAAATTGGGAATAAAAACTAAGCAAAAAGTGAAAAAAAAAGAAGAATAATGAGTGAAGTAGACGTACCATTAATTTTAATAGTGATTGGAAAAAACTTGACATAGTCTATATTGGTTAATAGATGTTTTGTGAAGTACTTTTCGCATTCCTTCTTTCTATCTACTCCAGGCTTCTGGTATTTATCAAATGATGGAGTCGAATGTTGACAAAGAGGTTCATTACCTGTCACAAGAACTGCAAAAGAACAATTTTCTTTCTTTTCTGTGATATACTTTTGCTATTCCCTAACGATGTTGTATTGCACTCCTGGAGAATTCAGATAAGGGAGAGCCGATGCACGTACAAAAAACCTCTTTCTTCAATCAGGTAGGAAATAGAAAGCTGTGGTCAGGATTGCAAACTGCACCTTTTTTTTTTAATAACGTTTTTTTTTTCATTTTTCACAACCAAGCTATTTCACATAAGGACATATTACAGATCATTGTATACATATAATATCGACATTTCATATAGGTATGTATTAAAACCAAGACGAAATAAAAAATAAAACAAAAGAAAAATAAAAAAGAAAAACCATTTATCTAAGTAAGTATTTAAGACAGGCCAAAAAAAAAATAAAAAATAAAAAACAATAATAAAAATAAAAAAATAGACAGGGCTATTGAAGAAGTTTAACCCATATTTTAGACAAGGAAGAAATTGTAAATTATGATTTCATGGGTAGAAAGAAACGTAGCTTACAGAACATTGGATTAGCTATCAAATAACATATTATTAGTCAATATACATGTGTATAGGTGTGTATATATTTGATTTGCTAACCTAGTTCTAGAAAACGAGGTGGAGTGATGCTGACAAAAGCCAATATTTACCAAGTTTATAATCTGGTGTCTATCGTGAAGGTAAACTGCACCTTTGTGAATGTTTGGCAGATTAGGAATATAAAAAAAGTGCGGGGATAGCACAATAATGCTGTTTTACTGAAGCAGGATTCCGCAAAGTGCGCAACGTGCACTACCTTGCTTCTATTTAATTCTTTAAGTGTCTTCTTTAAATCGGCTTTCCTTGCAGTGACAACCCAGTTTCTACACATCGTAAAAAATAATATAGTTGTTAAAAAAAATCAAAATTAGAAAAATGAAGTATAGGCCGAACGCTCCTTCTTTAATCCATATAAAAAACGCTATCAGCTGGACCTGCACCACCGTAATGTCAGCTGCACGCGTCACGCAGTCTTTTTCTTACTTTAACACTGTGACGTCACATCGCAAACAGTCTCGCTAATGTCTAGAGTCTCTGGTACGATCAGAGACTATCATATCGTATCAACCTTTTCATCCTTATTTATAATAACTAACATAAACATAGCTTATCACTGTTTATATTATTATCATAACTACAAGCCACCCAACCCGAAGCATCTGAACAGGATAAAGACATAGCTTATAATAATATAGTGCTATTGATATGGGAAGCTGGAGTGACGCTTAGTATGACCGGCTGAAACTGGAGTGGAGGTCTCCACGCGCTGTCCCTCTGTGTCAGACGTTAGTCTTGGGCCCATCCACATAATTACCTTTTATAATAGTGCTGACGTTGTACGTTATCAACTAACTCTGCTCAAATCACCTCACTCTATTTCTGTATTGAATAAAGGTGGTTAACCAATCTTTAGACAGTTTTCACAAAGGTTTAAAGAGGGAAGCAACCACATCATAAATCCAACGCATTATACTAAAAATCAGCTCCGTGGAACCTCCCACGATTCCAGACTGTCTGGTACAAGTGGACTGGGGCATTCGGTCAGGGAGGCATCGGGGTGGAAGAGGAGAGTAGGAGGGGGAGGGATAATTGGCCAACTGCACTCAAAGTTTCCTCCAGAGGTCCATGTATGTAGCCAAATTTGATAAGGGTTCAAGGTCGCCTCATGGTAACAATGGGTGTAATCAGAGTGAAGGTTACACAATGCAACAAAATAGTTCCTTTCCTCTTTCTATATTATTTTGTTTACGTTCATTGGTTTCACTTTCTTACATTTTTCTCCCCGGCTCGTTCTATCCATTTGTCTACCGACTCTTACCTCTCTGTGTCTCTCCCTTACTCTCTGTGTGTTTCTCTTTATACCCCCCTCTCTCTCTCTCTCTTTCTCTCTCTCTCTCTCTGTATATATATATATATATATATATATCTGGCTATACCTCCCTTCATTTCTTTCTTGTTTCTTGATCCAACTTTTTAAAGCCTTTAATCTAATCTTCATTTTTTGTTCAATGTGCGTAAAACAATTAAACGATAACAGCAAAAAGAACAACAACACTGATTGCCGTTTTACCTATTACAAATTTCCAAATGTGACGCTGAAGTAACCTTTATTTGTCTATGGAAAGTGGCTTTTTATAACAGGAATGGCTTTTAGTAGGTCCATTTTACCCCCTTTTTCGATGATAGTCGAGGTAGATCCATATAGAACTTAAATTGGGTTCGAATGTTTTAAAACCCCGAAAGATCCCCATTCCATATACCAAGAATTCAGTATTATAACCCAAGCAGAGCCCCGCACGTGAACATATTGAATGGAAAGAATAAAAAAAAATTATGTGTAGACCTATGAGTAGTAGAAGTCTAGATCTAGTTATTTGATTTCGCTTTTAGATCCTTTTTACCCTTTTTCGATGATAGTCGAGGTAGATCCATATAGAATTTAAATTGGGTTCGAATGTTTTTAAAACCCGCAAGATCCCCATTCGATAGATCTGGAATTCAGTATTATAACCCGAGCAGAGCCCGCACGTGAACATGTCGAACGTAAAGAAGAAAAAATTATATAGATCTATAAGTGGTAGTCTTTACATTAAATGGGTTTAAAAAAACAATAATAATTACGGCAAGAAATCTCAACTACTAAAATAGAGCCCCGCACCTATTTGAACCTAGCCCGCTTTCACTTAGGCTACGATTAACTAACTGAAATTAAAAAAAACAGCAATGGCTGCTTGATCGACGAATCAATTTCAATTCCTAAAATCTATTTAATGTTTTAAACGTCATCGTGAAAAATAAATGAACCAGCCTAAGGCATTCAGAAAATTCCGAGGTACCAATATATCTAAATTTCAAGCTTGTACCTTGGGTAGTTATGGTGGAGAGGACGATAATAATTTCACCAGTTCACAAATATGTAATAAGATTAGTAGTGTCAAATTATCCACTTTTTCCACGCGCTAGACAACCACTTGATCATTTGTTCTAATCTTCATTATATTTTCTTCATTTCATTCGTTTAAGTTTTGGAGTAAAATGTTTGAAGACGAAGACTCGATGTCTATGGAAAGTGGCTTTTTATAACAGGAATGGCTTTTAGGTACTTTTCAGGTGCAACAGCATCACTGTTGCGAAAAATGTAATTTTATACCAATAGATATATTATAGTAAAATTACAAGTAATAAACATACGTTTGGAATGTACAACGAAAAGAAAATAACACCAATACAAGTGTTCCAAATATATAAAACTAGCTGGGATGCCTATCTTCGCTCAGGCTTTGGGACACAGTACGGATATAAAATGTTTTTTAAAGGTTATACTTATTACTAATAGAGATAATGCTTGAATTTTGGGACACTGTGTGCAACTAAAATGGTAAAACATAGTTGTAGAGATATGTAAACAGCTTTGTTCTAATTATGTTTGACTTTTCCTGAAATGGGTAGCTTGCATCGTTTACTTGTGACGTGGTACATCTCCACCCTTTCAATAGCATCGAGTGAGATTATTTAAGCATTTTGTTTTTGTCTTCCCCAAGGTTCAATATAAATGCGGTGAGCATGGTGGCTGATTTTGTGTGTGTGTGTGTTTGGGTGTTTTAATTTGAAGCTTGATGTTTCCTGGTTAAAGCAAATGTTCAATTGACATAATAATGACCTATCTTGTGCCTTGCTTTGACAGTGTTGTTGTTGTTGTTGTTGTTGTTGCTGTTGTTGCTGTTGTTGTTGTCGCTGTTGATATTGTTGTTGTTGTTGTTTTTGTTGTTGTTGTTGTTGTTGTTGTTGTTGTTGTTGTTGTTGTTTTTGTTGTTGTTGTTGTTGTTGTTGTTGTTGTTGTTGTTATTGTTGTTTTCTTTTACTAAAACTAGTTTTATAAAGCCTTTAAGAGGACACTTACCTTCTACTGGAGATACGCTTTAAACTTTTTAATTTTTTTTAAATCTTGCCCTTCTTATTGTCACGATTGTTTGCTTCATCCTTCGTAAAACAAACAACATAGACCTTGGGACAAAGAATCAATTACTTGTCAAACAACCCGAGAAGAAGTACGTGTAAAAAACAACACCGCTATTTTCTGGAAACACTATTATTTGTATAGTGTATAACAGGAGAACTCCCCCCTTCCCTACCCCAAACAAAAAAAATCTATCTATCTATCTATCTATCTATCTATCTATCTATCTATCTATCTATCTATCTATCTATCTATCTGCACCGGCAGCTTAAACACAATGGCGAGTGGAGCGCAGCGGGCAGCGCACCGGGCCAGATGGTGCGGGCTTCACCCCAGGGAAAGACCAGGGAATGACCACGGGGCCGCTCTCTAAAGGCTTGTTTAATCAAAGGATTCATTATACTCATTAAGATTCTAGATCGAGTTTGATAACCAGAAGGTTTATAGTTCAATATGTTTGGTTTAGTCTCGATTGAGTTCACCAACAGAACATGAAAGAATTCCGAGTCGAGTGGTTTCTGATATATATATAGTCTATATTATAAATTACGTTTCTTGCCTTAATTAATTTTTTTATTCTGCAATGTCGTCGCGTCATCGCCCCTCCCCCCCCCCCCCCCCCTTTTCTCTTTTGAACCATCTTTTACAAAAGACACATCAATTTAAAGCCTCACACCATTTCACCCCACCCCCTTCCTTATTCCCACTGGCTTCTCCCTTCTCCCTTTCTCTTTCGTTCCCAACACTGAATTTGGCGATTTGGGTATAGCTCAATCCTAAAGCATATAATTCCATTTGCGCTTTCTGCACAGATCACAACAGCTCAAGAACGCATTAAAAACCACCACAAAACGAAGATAAATCGCCTGCCTAATCTTTTTCTTCCGCCGTCGGTCAAAAAATTTAAGACGATTGCAAATTCCCCACCACAACATTATTTTTCTTTGTTGATTTTGTCTGACAACTCACTTGATTTCACTCAGAGAAAAATACACGTTAAATTGAATTTATTGTTTTCTTAGGTCGCGCGTCAAAGTGTTGAAACATCCTTTCTTTCAAGTTTTAAACGTTACCTAAAGTTTTTATTCATTATAAGCGAAAGTGAAAAAGAAAAGAAAGAGGAAGCAAGAAAAAGAGGAGGAAGAAAAAGAAGAACAAAGAAGATGAAACAAGTAGTACACCGACTCTACATCAACTCTATACAAAATATAGAATCAAGTAGTTTTCAGGAAGATTTCTACCTTTTTGCACAAGTTTTTCAAATAATTATTTCGAAGAAGATGATAATTTTTATTTTATTTTCGTCTTATGTTTTAACCCCCACTAAAACTATCATTGGAATAATTATGGAAAAACGATCGGGGCAGGGGGAAATACTTTTCTAGATAACGAGTTCAAGTTCTATAACTATCTTACTGAACTTCATTCAGTTTTCCGATCTAGCAGCTACTTGTCCATGTGAGATTAAAAGTGATGCATCTCTGTTCATTATTATTATCAAAGTTTTGACAGGGTGATGCTATGAGAGTATTATTCGTTCAACCTATTAGCCTACTAGCCTCACAGTTTTAACTGTGCCAAATATCTTAATCATAGCTTACTTTAATTCTAAATGCTAATATAACTTGTTAATTTTGATAAACCTGCCGGTTACTTTTGAAATTGTCGGTCCTAGCTATCAACTGGATGATATGACAAAGAGTCTTTACGTTTGGTTTATCTCGCTTTTATCATCATAATTATATAATGTAAATGCTGGGTTTGGATAAAACAAGCTGGGACGTAAGACTTGATAATTCGGGCATTTTAAAAGGAAACGGAGGGTTGTATAATTTTATATTTAAGGAAAGGTTGAAATTGGTAAAAGGGGCATTTTCGTGTTTTGCGGTTATGTAGCAATGTGTGATGTGTTGTGTTCACAAACGCAAACTGCTTCAAAACATCCAATCTATGGCGTCAATGTCTGGGCTAAACTAGCTGCCTGGCAACAGAATGCTGACGTTTAACCTGAAGGTAATGCAAGACAAACAGATTTAATGACTCAATAAATAGTATCAAAACCTAATTATTAAGACCTGAATTCAAACAGTCACTGTACCACAGTCAAGGATGTCTGACTTAAAAGCTGACACCAACCTTATTTGTGTTTTTCTACCACTCTATGAGTTAAATAGTTACAAAGAAACGTATGATTAAATGCCCCATTTCTTAAAGTACGTTCTTTTCGTAATTATTTTCTTTATTATATTGTTGTTGTTTTTTACAATGCACTATAGAAATATGAATTTACACGGATAAACAGGTGAAGCTTATATAATTTTCTATATTAGATTGTTACTTGTTTCCCTATTATTAAGCCGTGTCTGAGTGCATTTCTAACCTTTGAATAAATCAGCTTGGAGTATGTTTATATATTTTTATATTACAGTTTTTTGTATGAATGTAGAAACGTGCTCAGGTAGTTACAGCAAGTAAAAAAAGTCATTGACCTCTTACTCATGTAGAGTTTTTGAACAAGTGTTATGCCCTTGCGCCCCTGTTATTAGAAGACTGTTGTGCGGCTCCGTTTCCTTTGTTGTTTTTCTTGTTGTTGTTGTCTTTCAAAATGACGTTAACTGTAAACAATGGTACCCAAATAGTCTAAATTGATCTGTTGTTGTTATTCAAATCTATTTTATAACCGGAAAACCCCATTGCACAGAAAAAAGACTTAATTAAAAACACGAAAAACATGGAAAGAAACTCAAGGCGCCCTTCGAAACACTTGTGTGCGAGCATTATGTAAGTAAAAGATCGAATATGTTTTTTTGTAATAAAAATATAATTGTGAAATTGTCTGCTATTTTTGATAGCCTTGGACCTGACACTTAGATTAACGTTTCTTTTACCCTGAAAACAATCTTTCAATATTTTGTTTATTAAACCCTGGTCTACTCTTCAATGCTTGACGAAAAATATATCAAATCTATAAATAACTACTGGGGCTGTCCCACAATCGTTAGGCAAAACATAACTATTCGAACTGATTACTGCTATGCATTAATTTTTTTTTTAACAAAAAATTTACCATAATCACGCAGAAGGGAGCATGAGCTACGATTCAAAGTTTGAATGTATTTTGTCCAAGCCACAAAACGCGCTAACTATATCCAATTATACAACCCACAACTCAACCCCGCCAACAAAGACTAAAAAAGACAATGTCTTTAATTAAAATTAAGTTTATAATAGTTTTATTTTTTCAGTTAGATTTTTAATGAACGAAATATCTGTCCAACTGGTCAACTGGTAAAGTCGGTGTCTGATCCACGTGGACGGCTTGTACATAATTTGTTGTATCCGTGTTCTGCATTTGTGTAAGAAATAGTTAAAGTCGGCGTCTGATCACTGTGGTCGGCTTAAACAGAAGTCGTTGTATCCGTGTTCTGTACTAAGTAACAATAGTTAAAGTCGGCTTCTGATCACCGTGGCAGGCTTGTACAGAAGTCGTTGTATCCGTGTTCTGTACTTGTGTAACAGTAGTTAAAGTCGGCGTCTGATCACTGTGGTCGGCTTGTACAGAAGTCGTGGTATCCGTGTTTCTTTATTTGTGTAACAGTAGTAAAAGTCGGTGTCCGATCCATGTGGTCGGCTTGTATAGATGTCGTGGTATCCGTGCTCTGTATTTTATGTAACAGTAGTTAAAGTCGGCGTCTGATCCATGTGGTCGGCTTGTATAGATGTCGTGGTATCCGTGCACTGTATTTTGTGTAACAGCAGTTATACGAGCAAATGAAAAGAGGATTTCGATAACGTAGCCCATATATATTGTCTAAGGGGATATGCACCGCAAATTAATCATATCTCTATCCTACACTCACGGAGCCAATGAGCCATTAGACAACCCCATACTTAAGAGACTAGAAACGTAATTATGTTATCCTCTATCGTCGTATGGGTCGCCAAATGTGTATTGATCCGAGACACAGGGTTACAATACATAGATTGCATAGGAGCTAACGCTTCCAAAATAAGCATTTGTTGATGTCAAACGTTTCTAAACCAGCAACTATACTAAGACAATCTCCGAATAAAGCGCGATAATTATAAGGAATGTTTTTTCAGAGCGAGTGAGACAAGTTCATGCTGTGTTAAAGATTGCATTTAAGAAACGGGCTTAAAGTTTTTTTTAAAAATAAAACCCCAGTGATAATCCTAGAGCTAAGCCAGGTGATTAGTAGGCCAGACTTTGGTAGCACTTGTGGCACTCGCCGTCTGGTTATGAGCCTGTAGCGCTGCACATTAAAACTTACATGCGTTAATATGCGTGTAAAAGCTGTTTGCATAGACCTCTTACAAATGGTACGCAAGATTCAAGATTCAATGTTTATTCAGTCAAATTATATATGAAGTAGACAAGAGTTTTTTTTAGTGAAGATCTGAACCTGCAGAAAATAAAAGAAACAATGCAACTTTTCTTTTATGAATGCTCTGTCGGTTAAGTTGGTTAAGGTACGACAGCCGCGATTAGATGAAGACGACACCGCCTCATTGCAGGCTAAGGGGTTTTTGCCTAGCGCCTAACGACAGCACAAAATAGGCTATATTTTGGACGGGCCCCAAGACTAACTGTGTTACAGATTTACTAAAACTAACGTCTGACAAGTTCACGTGCTGCCACACAAAGACATTGCGGGGATATCATGACTTCTGTCTCAGACGATCACATTATCCGGACATCCACCGAACTAGGAGGGGAGATTAATCGGACAAATTAGAATTTTGACTAATCGTTGTTTTCGAAACATTTCTACCGACGCCACTTCACCATTTCTCTGCTTGAACTAAATATGTGGCTATCTTTTGGACCGGATACAGACAGTTAGAAAGGTACAAAGTATATTAAACTTTCAAGGTCTCGTTCTTTCTCCCAGGGCAGCACTTAAAATTGACAAGCATTTGTCTTAACACATTATGGCAGATAGTTTAGTTTCTGATAGTACGATAATTAATGTCTAGAAATGCTACGCAAGAAACTAAAAAAAAAACTTCTACGGTTCTCTTGTTGTTTGTTTGTCAAAGGACAATCTCATTATTGTAATGTATCCATAACGTAATGAAAACTCACCCCCCCCCCCCCCCCCCACACCAACCACAAAACAAAAAAAAAAAACCCCCCCCCCCCCCCCCCACCCCCGCAAATGAAACCTTGAAAATTGTAATAAAAAAATGAAACAAAAATATAACACTATTAGAAGATTAAAAAATTACCAGTCATTGTAAAGTACAATTTTTGCTTTCATGATCAATGATATCAGACTTACTTTACACATATAATTATACGTGACTGATCTTAGATTTTTTACATCAATTTATCTAATATCAAATCATTAATCCTTTTTTTAATTACGACCTTCTTTGGAGCGAAGCAATTTTGGGAAAAAAAACAATTAAAAAAAACCTCTCACAAATGAGTGGACACAAGTACACCATCATCGCCAACGTTATGACAAAGAGAACTCTAAAAAATTGAGCCGTCGGAGTGTTCTCGCCCCAAGACTCTGATGATGACACTTGCAAGACGGAGACATTACGATCTCAGTATGAAATCCATACACAAACAATGCACTATTTGGGTCTTTCTTCTTTGTTGGTGAATAGCGAACTAAGAATTATAGATAAAAGGCAAAGGCAGTTTGAACTTAAAACTTGAAAACATTTTCTCAATTAACCTAATTAATTATTTGAACAGAAGCTTCAAGTCGAGATCGTTTAAAATGTTTTAAAAATACCATTTTAAATCAATGTAAACAGCCATCTCGTTATGCATATGCTTTGGCAAGGAATTTTATGATGAAACTGTTGGAAACTTGATATCTATTTACTTTTATTTTCCCTGTGGAAGAAAAATTGTACGCAAACCAAAACCAGACACAGGATCAAAGAAAAGTCCGTTCGGGGGTAAAGGCGATTGAAATGCCCTGTGAACAAAGCAGAAAAATATCGAACTCTTTCACTCCATACGAGTCTCTGAGGGAGGGTTTAGTAAGGGTATTGGCTAGACGTGGGAGTGGATTAAACAGGGCTGGGGGTGAAATAACAACTTTTTCGGTCACAAACATGAACGAAAGGCGGTGAAAAGTGGCAAGAAAGACAAGGGCATGGTAATTCACAAACACAAGAGGACTCAAGGTTAAAGAACAAGACATTTGGTATGACTCTTTGTTCGGAGGAACAAAAGCTCTATCCTAATTAGGAGCCGTCTGTGTCTCAAAAACAGACATCAACGCCCACGGTTACAGACATCAGAGCAGGGACCTAAGATTCGGGCAGTAACATTATACTCACACAGACTAGACCAGTAGGGAGGAAACACAGCTACCAGAGCGGGACTCGAACCGCGGACCTCTTACGTCGGAAGCCGATGATTCACCCCAGGGCTACCGCGCCCACCTAATTTAAACATAATGAGGAATCCACAATATCAGTTTTAGAAATATAATTTAAGAAACGGCTTAAAGCAAATCTTTAAAACGTGAATTTCTAATCCCAAGTTTCAACGTTTTGCAACAATAATCTTGGACTTTCAGAATAACTAAATCGGGAATATCATGTATTTTTTAAAATTGTTTTTAGGTGTGTGTCTGTTTAAAATTGTTTTTAGTGTTTTTAGGTGTGTGTCTGTTTAAAATTGTTTTTAGGTGTGTGTCTGTTTAAAAATGTCTACAGAATTTGGTGGATACGGTAAATAACTTAGTTGGTAGAGCGCTTGCCAGCAAATCCGGAGTTTCGAGTCTGGATCTCAATCAAACAGCCGTGTTCTATACTAGCTGGTGCGGTGTCAATACAATGTGATCAATTGATTAAAATAACTAGTCTCGGTTCTTGTATTGTCGCTCTGTCTGTGTGTGGTAGATCCCGAAATTGTCAGACTTAGTCTTATTATTTTTCCGCGAGGGACCCTAGTTTATGAAGATACGTCACAAAACCCGTGCCATCATTCCATGTTCAAATAATTTTGCAGATTGCTGTTGATTTAACATACATCTAACTCGATTCCGATAAAATAACCCAAAATATCATCATTTATATCACAACCAAAACAATATTGATTAATTTTTAATTAAATTGTGTTTAAATGTTTAAATTAATTACATCCCCAGCATAACAATCTAGATCACGTCATATGAGATGCAACTTTGTAAAAAAAAACTTTCAATTGGAAAGTCCTACGTCTTCAGGCCAAATAAAATGGCGATTCCGAACGCTGAAGGCCTCATAATTATGAATATATAAATTGCTTGCTTTTCGAACGCTGCTCTTTTTTTTTTTTTTTTTTTTTGTATCTGGCGTTAGAGCTAGGTGCGCTTGGTTTATATCAGAATTATTCTTTTTTAGTGCAGTGTCCCACCAGGTTGGCTGCAACAGCTGGTTCAAATATTTTAATCGATTGTTTATTTTGGTTTACTTGCTTTTTCTACTTTTCCATCTTTCTATTTACTATTTTTTAATTCTTTTTATATCAAAACCACCAATCATTCAAAAATGTATTCGTTCCCTACTGGTTATGTCGGTGCCAGGTATCCGCGCACTGTCTCTGTAAGGCAACACGTAAAATTGTCACACGTCACCGGAAAAGTCCATGGTTCGAGCCCTGGCGATTTCCCTCCCTGTTTGTTGGGTCGTTGTCAGTTTAAGTTTAATGTGACCAGCTGAGACAGGAGTCATTCTATCCCCACCTTGTCTCGTGTGTGCCAGCACATAATATTGTCAGACGCCAGTCTTGGGGTCCGTCCAAAATATAGCCTATTATTATATGCTGATGTTGAATGCTAAACCAATTCAACAACAACACCCGTTACTGGTTACGACAATAAATCCTTAATTGTGCTGATGTTGGACGGTAAGCAACCGTTTCAACTCAACTCGACATTAGCATTATAACCCACCCACACTATAGACTTGATAGTGCTAATGTCGTAAGCTAAGCAAACAACAAACAAACAAACTCAATACTTCCGTGCATCTCCGACTCTTTTGTTGACACAGTTGTTCTTTAAAGACACGATAATCAACGGACATACACTCCACCTGGTCTGATCTTCTCGTCAAATGGAAACCAGAGATATTGCCCCAAGAAAACTGAACTTAAACAAGCAGAAAGACAGACAAATCGGCGTATACAAAATAAATAATTAAAATCTCCTCCTCTATACTGCTTAGTTCCAACCCTCATGCGAACTAGATCTGAAATCTAAACTCCAGGTTGACAAGGACAAGTTGGTTATCAATATCTTCAATGATAATTATTGAAGATATTTTGACCCAGGGTATCTGTGTATTCTATTATATTTGAAGCTTCACAAGAACTGGTTTTCGACATCGATAATTCTAGAGACCTTGAGCAATGTAGTTATAATATTTATTTATTTAAAGTTGTGCAAACGTTGATTTAACCCAGATTCAATATCATAGATTATCAACATAAATGAATGTTTAAAATGTATACAGGAGATTTTCCAAAATTTTACAATTATATTATTTTTACTTCAATTGTGGTAATAGATGTCTATCATGAAATAAAAATTTTGCGAACATTTAGTGGCAGTTTGTCGGGCCTCCAGCCAGTGTGGTAGAGTCTTCTTATCAAATTTTTCTAGAATATGCAATAAAATTATGTACAATAATTCTATTTAATATACAATTAACACTCTTCAATAATGCTTCACCATATAAAATTAAACCTGTACAATACTTCTTTATGACAAAGAATGAAATCTGTACTGTAATGCTTTATAATACAATATTTTAAGACGCTTATGGATATGTGAACGTCATGATTTATTTAAAAAATTAATGTCTAATTTTTCCAATTTGATATACAAACTACACAACTTGTTTTTTTCCACAGCGCATCCTCCGATCTAGATCTAGGCCTTACAGGTCTTTGACTTGTACAATGGGAGAGGAATGTTTATTTCATTTTCCTCGCGACACAATAAACTGAGATGTAAGTCTGGACCAATGATGATCACTTTCCATCTCACGTCAGAAGGAGACAAGCTCCCACAAGAGTAAAAGTTTAGAGTTAGCCTCACTCCCAATCGTTCAAACAGCTCCACTGAGCAGTCAAAAATGTATTTGATTTCGTCCACTACAGGTTAGGTTGGTGTCAGTATAATGTGACCCGGTTAGACGGTAGTCCAGGTATCTGCAAGGCAGCACTTAAAATTGTCACACGTTACTGGAAAAGGTATCCCCGGCCTGTCTCGTGTGTGGCAGCATATACAATTTTTAGAAGTCAGTCTTGGTGTACGTCCACAATAATTATAACCTATTATTATATGCTGCTGTTGGACGTTAAACCAACTCAACAACAACACACGTTACTGGTTACCGTCGACAATAAATCCTAAATTGTGCTGATGTTGGACGGTAAGCAACCGTTTCAATTCAACTCGACATTAGCATTATAACCCACCCACACTATAGACTTGTCTTGCTTTTTCTACTTTTCCATCTTTCTATTTCCCATTTTAAAAATTCTTTTTATATCAAAACCACCGATCATTCAAAAATGTATTGTACTGGTTGTACTGGTTATGTCGGTGCCAGGTATCCGCGCACTGTCTCTGTAAGGCAACACGTACAATTGTCACACGTCACTGGAAAAGTCCATGGTTCGAGCCCTGGCGATTTCCCTTCCTACTGGTTGAGTCGGCGTCAGTTTAATCTGACCGACTGAGACAGTAATCATGGTATCCCCACCCTGTCTCGTGTGTGGCAGCACATAAAACTATCAGACGCCAGTCTTGGGGTCCGTCCACAATGTAGCCTATTATTATAATATGCTGATGTTGGATGCTAAACCAACTCAACAACAACACACGTTACTGGTTGCCGTCGACAATAAATCCTAAATTGTGCTGATGTTGGACGTTAGGCAACCGTTTCAACTTAACTCGACATTACTATTAGAGCCCACCCACACTATAGACTTGATAGTGCTAATGTCGAAAGCTAAGCAAACAACAAACAAACAAAACTCAATACTTCCGTGCATCCCCGACTCTTTTGTTGACACAGTTGTTCTTTAAAGACACGATAATCAACGGACATACACTTCACCTGCTCTGATCTTCTCGTCAAATGGAAACCAGAGATATTGCCCCAAGAAAACTGAACTTAAACAAGCAGAAAGACAGACAAATCGGTGTATACAAAATAAATAATTACAATCTCCTCCTCTATACTGCTTAGTTCCAACCCTCATGCGAACTAGATCTGAATCTAAACTTCAGGTTGACAAGAACAAGTTGGTAATCAATATCTTCAATGATAATTATTGAAGATATTTTCCCTATGATATCAGTGTGTTTTATTATATTTGAAATTTAACAAGAGCTGGTATTCTATATCGATAATTATATGGACCTTGAACAATGTAGTTATAATATTTATTTAAAGTTGTGCAAACGTTGATTTAACCCAGATTAAACATCATAGATTATCAACATAAACAAATATATAATATGTATAGGGGCCTACATGAGTTTTTTTTAACAAAATGTTATAATTATTTTTACTTCAATTGTGGTAATAAATGTCTATCGTGAAATAAAAGATGTGCGAACATTAAGTGGCATTTTTTTTCCCAGTGTGATAGAGTCTTCCTATTTTGTTTTTGTAGAATATACAATAAAATATGTACAATAATTCTATTTAATATACAATTAACACTCTTCAACAATGCTTCACCATATAAAATTAAATTGGTAAAATGCTGCTTGATGACAAAGAATTTAATCTGTACTGTAATGCTTTATAAAATATCATTTTAAGACGCTTATGGATATGTGAACGTCATGATTTATTTAAAAAATTAATGTCTAATTTTCTAATTTGATATACAAACTACACAACTTGTTTTTTTCCACCGCGCATCCTCCGATATAGATCTAGGCCTTACAGGTCTTTGACTTGTACAATGGGAGAGGAATGTTTATTTCATTTTCCTCGCGACACAATCTCCCAATCGTTCAAACAGCTCTAGGGTCTTGGCTTTTTATTTCTCAACGACAAACATCAACAGCAAGCCTCTGTTGTGGACGGGTCCCTAGACTATCGTTTGACAATTGCACGTAATGTCACACACAAACAGTGCCGAGATATCAGGACGAAAACTTTATCGACTTCTTTTCTCTGCTTCGTGAAAGGAGGCAGCACACCCGAAGAATTAATTTTCTTTTTCTGTACTCGATAATATTGATCTTCAAGGTCATAATGGACAGAAAAACAGAGCAAATACACATGCAATGAAAAAAGAATTTACTTTACATGATAAATACAATCTTCTGAATTTTCGCAAATAGTTCTTTACAACGGATCTGACTTCTGTCTCTCATAATACTACCAGCCTTTGCAAAAAATTAAACAGCGCTGCTAATATATTTCCTTTGTGAGAGGCTTTGATGTTTAAAAAAAGTTAATTTATAAGTAAAAATATTGTAGCTCATGTGGGATAATTTTGAAAAAAACCCACACAAATAATGAATAACTCATTTATAATCTAAATCTACATTTGAAGCATGTCAATGAATCGCGAAATACTCAGATCTTGCCAAAGCTTGAGCACTATAAATAAGGATATTTTATCCGACAAAAGTTGAAAACCTACATTTAGTTTTTATTATAAATTTTGTCAACAGCATTATTACGTGTAAAGGCAAACCAATTTATCATGAACGTTTCACGATTATTAGATTCCTTTGGAGTCGAAAATAATTTCAATGCATATTTCAAATGCCTATCAATACACAATGTTGTTAATGATATCAGGCCCACCTCATACTGTAATAGTGATAGAAGAACCAAGAATTACGTGACTGACACACTCTGTGTATATTTTGAAAAAAAGGCAAAGAAGAAAATTGTGTGTCTGAGCTTGAGTAGTGAAGTTAGAGGTAAGCAGACGAAATAAAAAAGAACGCTGTGTCGATTTGAATCTAGTTGCGTTGGAAACGAGCACTTCCATGGAGTGATTTGCAAACCTGATTGCAAAAGAAACCAAGCGCAACTGTCCAATCTGTAGGGCGTACTGTCCACACTTAAGGTGTTTTTAAGGTACTCACCAAAAAGCAGGGGCTACCTTTTTTTCAAACAGGCAGAAGACAGAAGTGAAAAGAATGCTACTGATATAGTGCTCGCGCGGTGGCCCTGGGGTAGAACATCGGCTTCCAACGCAAAAGGTCCCGGTTCGAGCCCTGGCGATTGCGCTCCCTACTGGTTAGGTCGGTGTCAGTTTTAAAATGTGATCGGCTGAGACATGAGTCATGGTATCCCCGCCCTGTCTCGTATGTGGAAGTACATAAAATTGTCAGACGTCAGTCCTGGGGCCCGTCCACAATATAGTCTATATAGTGCTGATGTTGGGCGTTAAACCAACACAACAAAACAACGCTAAGGCTAGCTTTGCTACGGTGTTCAAAAAGCAGATTTTATTTCGCTTCTCATTGCCCTCACCGTAGTCAAAAAAGTTCAGTCACCACCACCACCCCCACCACCATCATCATCATCATCATCATCATCATCATCATCATCATCATCATCATCATCATCATCATTATCATCATCATCATCATGCTGGCTTGTCGGTAGTGTCTGATGATCTGTCTTGGGCAATCCTTCCTGTTTCGCTGGGTCACCTTTGTAGACAGTCGCTGATGTCATCCATCCACTTTCTTGTAGGTCTGCACTGACTTCGTTTTGCCATCAACTTTGCTTCTAAGTTATGTCTTTTCAAACTGTCATGTCTTTTAGGGTGTCCAAAGTATTTCAGTTTCCTTTCTTTGATGGTTTGCAAAAGTCAATTTGCTTTGATCTTAAGCTCTTTTAGTATGTCGTCATCTCGTCTGTGTGTCATGGAACTCTAAGCATTTTCTGTAGCATCTTAATTCAAAAGAACACCGTTTCTCTTCATCTACTTTTATTATTGTCATTATTGTGGCAATGGGAAATATGCAAAATCTTTTGATTTCCATTTTTGTCGCTTTGTTGTTTCCCTTCAAAAGTTTCTCAAGTCTGTTCATTTGTGCCAGACCTGTTAATATTATTTGATTTATTTCCCCTGGATATTTGCCGTTTCCGTCAGTCCTAGAACCTAGTAAGGTCATTGCACTTATAAATGTTAGTTAAAACAAAAAAATTATCGTCTTGATCGTCACCACTCTCTATCATAAAAAGAAGGGAAAAAATGCACAACTAGGCCATTGAGGGACCCGCTAAAAATAACATTAAAAAGGTTACAAATGTTACATAAACGTTTTGCCTTTTTTCGCTTCATCATAATTATAGAGGGTTACTTTATTGACAGGCACATACTTAATTTTAAACCCACATTTTATTTCTTCATTCGTGACTAAGCATGAGAGATGTTTTATTTGTTTTTGTTTTTGTTGAATGTATGCTGGAAGTATTTTAGGTTGCATTGTTTCAAGTAAAGATGATACGTATGTTAAAGAAAATACAAAAACAATTTATTCATAGATCAGCAGGATGAACAATATCATGTTATGTTTGACTTTTCTAAGTGTGGTGTTAAAGTTGTTATAAGTTTTTTTCGAGCCTGGTAATACTATGCAACGTACACACTCACTTTCCTATTCACCTATTGTATTTTAAACAATTTCACGTGGATACATAAGGCCATCTCTGGGGTCACTATGTTGTTTTGAATATAAGAGAACGTATTTTGTATCAAACATGTCTGCTGAGTGTGTGTAGCTATCTGATTTAAATAACATTAACATGTGCTTTTTTTTTAGTTCTAAAGCCTTGGACATAATTATTTGTACCCCAATGTGTATTTGACAACAATCATTTTAATAGTATAAAACATAATAGCTTTATCAAACTTCATGTCTAAAACGAAATAGGAAGGTTCAAGAAAGACTTCATGAAAACCAAGGTAAACATTTGTATTCGTCGTGCATTGCCTTAACGTACCTTATGATGTCAGTAAAAAAGTTTCAAAACAAGTTTATTACGTTTTCGACTGACGTAAAAGAGAGTCAAAGCATTAATTGTCTCATCGCGTTACAAACGATGTTCTGCCTAATTTCCCTTTCCTTGATGGCGGATGAGGAACAGCAATCTATTTTGGTATCCCCAAACAAAGAGATTTGTAATATTCTTTTAGAAAATTTAATTAACTTTTAAAAAAAAAGAAGCATTTCGTAAATAATATCGGCAAATGGAAATAGCAGAAGTATCCAGAGCTTTGGATCCATACACGGCATATGTTTACCCATATACACGTACCTGTGTTTTCGTCTGTCTGTATGCATGTGTTCCTGACTCTGTCTGCCCACCCCCATCTCTCTCTCTCTCTCTCTCTCTCTCTCTCTCTCTCTC
>RQTK01001055.1:56695-74878 GCA_003991915.1 Elysia chlorotica | reverse complement strand
TCTCTCTCTCTCTCTCTCTCTCTCTCTCTTTCTCTCTCTCTCTCTCTCTCTCTCTCTCTCTCACATGCTTTAAATCTCCTTACCTCTCTTTCGCTCTTTCTTACTATGCCCCCCCCTCTCTCTCTCTATCGCGCTCTCTTTCTCCATACCCGTCTTCCTCGCCTATATAGTGCTGCTGTTGGACGTTAAAACAACTCAATAACAACAACAACAACAACAACAACAACAACAACAACAACAACAACAACAACAACAACAACAACAACAACAACCTCCCTTTCTCTCTTTATCGCTCTCTCCCCACCTTTCTCTCTATTCTTCTTCTTCTTCTTCTTCTTCTTCTTCTTCTTCTTCTTCTTCTTCTTCTTCTTCTTCTTCTTCTTCTTCTTCTTCTTCTTCTTCTTCTTCTTCTTCTTCTTCTTCTTCTTCTTCTTCTTCTTCTTCTTCTCTCCCTCTCTCTATTTCTCTATTTCCTCCCTTTTATAAAAAAAAAATATTGCGTCTTTTTCCTTTTAGACTTTAGCGCTCTCCTTATATGTCATTTTTTACCTTTTTCCATCCAGTCCAACATTCCCATTCTTCTCAAACCTATTAACCGCATTTAGTTGATCGCGTGATTTTGGCACATTAATACAATAATAAGGAAATGCTAGCTGTGATAATTGTCATTGCTTTCATGAACAAGGGTTATAAATCAGTCACCATTTACAGAAATTAATACATAAGGTGAATTGACCTAACAAATTTCAAGTCCTTCAGTCTGCCGTTGTCATTGCTTTTTGTCGGTACTAACACGGCAACAACAACAACTAGGGTCACTATAGCCAATCCATTTTTCATCGTTTTTTATTGGATGCCTATATTCTTGGGATAAAAGCTTTAGCATGATATACTTGCCTGGTTTCCAAACTCGGGGATATGGGTGAATGTGTGAGGCAGAGGTGATTATTATGTATTGTTTGTATATAAATATATGATTGGTTTGATTAGATTTAGGCGTTGCAAGACGACAAGGGATGACAAAATCATGTGTTTCTTTGGATTTAAGGTTTTTAATGAAGATTCGGGTTAACTCTGATATCTTAGAAATTGATTATTTATTGCCTAGTGGTCACTCATACTTAGACGCCGGCCCAGACTTGTTCATATCGTGGTCTTTACTTTCAGCAACAGCCATATCAAACCAGAATCTAATAATATTATGTCTTTGTGAAAAGAATGACAATTTTAAGTTTTACCACACAGCGAGTTGAATTGAGTTAAGTTTTTTCTTAGCGTCTAACGTCAGCACTATGTAGGCTAACTGTATTGTAGATTGGTCCCAAGACTAACGTCTGGTAAATTTATGTGTCCTCACATCCGAGACAGTGCGGGGAAACCTGGAATACTGTCTCAGCCGATCAAATTATACTGACACCGACCCAACCAGTAGGTGATGAAAACGGACACATAGATTTTGACCAAACGTGGGTTTCTAACCACGTATCTTCATATTGGAAGACCATCGCTCTACTGCTTGAGCCAGTTCGCCCCCCACCTCCACCCCTTTTCGCACCACACATCCAGGGAACAGGGATGCCACATATTATATCACAGCTGGTCAACATTTAGACAAAGTAGAGAATAATAAACTAAAAACCAAAAGAGAAGAAATAACAGTTATGTACATGTAGTACGCAATTATGATCCTTTGGTTGGTTTTCGAGAAGTGGAGGAGCGCATAACTCAAATTTTTTTTATCAGTTTTTCGCCCCAAAATTTTTCCAAAGGATCACATACGTAGACAGCGGCACCAGTTAATACTCGAACCGTGGATCTCCTCATTGTGAATCAAGATCATTATTTACTAGTCCTCTTGGCACTCTCTGTGTGTTACAAGAAAAAATGAACGATAAAGATTTATGAATATAGAATCTGGAGCTGTTATTTACTGTAACATTGCAGCACTATGTAGTCTGTAAAAGACAAGCTAGCTTTATGAGCAAGATTTAGCTGTCCAGCCCAAGTTCATGGTTTATCATTTTGTTTAGATGGCAAAGCCGCAGCCTCCTCCTCCAATACTTCGGCAAAATTAACCTAGATGACGCAACAACATCCACATCTTACTTTTGGTGCAGCAATTTTCTGCCCCTCTTTCCTTCCATAGTTATCTGTTTATCTATTTCAACTTTCTTTCTATCAGGCTACTCTATGTACGAGAGATCTTCCAGAAGTAAGGTAAGTTAAGCCATAAGTCAGGAAATATTTGGTCGAATTTAACACATTTTCATATAATATGCCCACAACTTTAGTCTACTTTTTTATGTCATTGTCACACTGATCGATGCATTTTTAGGCCTTGGACGAAGGGCAAATGTACCCTCCATGTAACAAATTGCGTCAATACATTTTAGCCATGCTGATACTTCTGTTATACGCTCGTCATCAGAATCAAACCGTTTCTTGACAAGTGTCGCTTGAGGGGCCCAAACACATGAAAATCTGAAGGGGACAAATGAGGACTTTGAGGGGGTGCTGTAGAATATCCTGTTTATCATTTTTTTCTATTGCCTTTAGTGTCCTTTGTTGTACATGAGGTGTGGCGTTATCATGTAGAAAAACAGTTCCTTTGCTGAATCGCCCGAGTCTCTTTCGCTGTATTGCCTCTCGCAGTTTGCTTAATATTTCACGGAGGCAATAATTGTATTACGAGGCTGCAAAAAGTCAACCAAATGGACGTCCTTTGCATTCCAAAACACAGTTGCTATGAATTTTTTGACTGAAGACTTCAATTTAAACTTTTCCGCACATGGGAGGATGGATGTTTCCCAACACCGTGCTTATCTATACTGATCGCCTAATTGTCTGTTTTGAAATTTGTGACACCAAAATGTTACTTGTTTCAGGCTCATATTATCTTTTCCATATCGCTTACTAACTGCACATGCATTTTTCCTTTTGCATTAAAAAAATTAGGATAAACATCTGTGTTGCCATAGTGACTGAATATACGCTGATCAATGGTGTTTAAACTTTGGCATATGGTGTGCGAAGAATAAATGTTTGAATTACCGTTAACAGATTTAAATGAGTAAAGTGGTTCAACATTATGGGCTGATATACCTTACGCCTTAGTTTAAAAAATCCCCTCTTTTTTATATTAATTTCTATTCTCACCTTCATTCTCACGCCCTCTCTATCACTCTCCCATCTTCTTCTCTCTCCCGCTTTCTCTCTCTCTCCCTCTCTCTCTCTCTCTCTCTCTCTCTCTCTCTCTCTCTCCTCTGCCCTCTAATTATCACATAGCTTCCTTTCCCTCTTGGGTTTACTTTAAGCACTCTACGGCTCTGAATTTTTTTTACCTTTTCCATCCTTTCCAAAATTCACATTCTTCTGCAATCTATTAACTTCATTGCAAATAGCGTTTAGTTGATCGCGTGATCAAGACAAATTAATAAAATATAAGGAATTGCTAGCTGTGATTTCCTGATTGCCAAATCAAGATCACCATTGACTTATCATTTTTGAAACTCTCTATGGGTTGTAAGAATAATGAATGACAACGGGATGACAAGAGAGAATCTGGAGCTGATATACTATGTAGCGATGTGGTACTAAGTGAACGAACTAAACCGAGATTTTGGCGGGAAAGCCCCTATCTCCTCTTCAAACACTTCGGCAAATATATAAGTTATAACAGCGTTCAGAAATCTCTCTACTTTCTCTCCCACTTGTGATCTTAACAGGTGCATCTTTTTAACTCTCTGGAATTGCGAACATACATGCATACATTACAATTTTACACACAATACACTATTATTCAAGGGAAATAAACACTGATATTTTTAGGAAATGATAGCCAGTACCTGATAGTCTTTCTTGTCGAATAAAACTAATTTTAGAGAATACTTGCATGCGAATATAAAGCGAAAATACGGTCGTTTATAAAGATTATTGTTTAACAATGTTGGATTTTTTAAAGCTAATTTACCAAAATGAAGTGCATTCCTCAACGGTGAAATACCGTAAGCGCTGTATATGGAACATATTCCTATATGAAGTTGAATGCAGGACTCTCAGGAAAGACACAGATTTGAAGCATCAGGATTATGCTAATAGTGACGTATCACTGATGGAAGAATTTAAAAACCAACAAAAAAGTAATACATTTCTCGGCGTTCAAACGATCATTGCGTAAAAACAATTACAGAAAGACATGTGAAAGGCTTTGGGGTTAGAAATAGAACGTGTGGGCTTTCACCATTGACTTATCCTTTTTGGCACCCTCTATGGGTTGCAAGAATAATGAGTGACAACGATATTACAAAGGTGAATCTGGAGATGATATCCTATGTAGCCATGTGGTACTAAGTTAATGACTTAAACCGAGGTTTTTCTGGGAAAGGCGTTGTCTCCTCTTCAAACACGTCGGTAGATAATATATAGGTTGTGACAGCTTTCAGAGATCTCTCTGCTTTCTCTCCCACTTGTGATCACAACAGGTGTATCTCTTTAACTCTCTGGTATTGCAAATATTACATAATAATTATGTTACAACTTTACACTAATATCCAAGGGAAATAAACCTTGATATTTATTAGGAAATGATAGAAAATACCAGATAGTCGTTCTTGCCGAATAAAATTAATTTCAGAGAATGATTGCATGTGAATATAAAGCAAAAGTATTGCATTTTTAAATCTAATTTACCAAAACGAAGTGCATCTTGATCAACAGTGAATTGCCCTAAGCGCTATATATGGAATATACTCCTATATGAATGTGAATACAGAACTATTACCAAAAACGCTCAGATTCGAAGCATCAGAATTATGAAAGTGTGATGGAAAGACATAAAAAACTAAGAAGTAACACATTTCTAGGGGTGCAAAAAATCATTACTTAAAAGCAACTACAGAAAGTCAAATAAAACACTTTGGGCTTAGAAAAACAACGGGTGAACTAGAAAAAGACAGTTTTGTTTTGAAAAAAAAAATAGAAGGAATTGAAAGGGAAGGAAAATCGAGCACAAAATACACAGGAAATCTGAACAGTAGTTACACAACGAGAATAGAAACTCATATCTTAAAGTCTATATCAAGACAAAAAATAATGACAAATGACACATTAAAAGTTACATCTCTGACATACAAAGGAGGAGCGACATTTAAACTCTGTTACAGATGCCTAACTTGAGAGACAGAGACAGAGAGAGAGAGAGAGAGAGAGAGAGGGGGGGGGGAGGGAAACTTCGTCAGGATCTGGCTCCAATCCCTAGGGTGTTAAATGCCGTAAGACACCCAATGTTCACATGCTCGTTTATGCCTTGGGTTTGGGCGTGGTGCCTCCTTAGATAGCTTGCAGCGAAGCTTTGTCGGAACTTATATAAACAGTACAACGTCCTCAGAAGTGCAAGCGTTAAGTACTTCGTCACTGTGGTGTGTGTGTGCCGGCTATCATTAGACTCCTCGTCCCTGCGTATTTTTTCGATTGTCTCCCTTTATACGGAGTTACTTCCCTTTGACAACGTAAGAGAAACCACCTTGGTAACAGTCATGGATCTCACTTTTTTATTTCCACCATCCACAGCTAATCTGTTTGGCGGACGGACCTCGACACTATTGTTTGACACACACACACACACACACACACACACACACATACACGCACAGCGGCCTATGGCTCATCTAATTAAACATAATAATGTTTACTTGTTTTAACGTTGTTAAAATACAAAAGCTTGCGTGATCACTCTATTTCATCATTGTAATTTAGGCGGTTGACCAATCTTCAGGCATAGTTTTCCTTAAGGTTTAAAGAAGGTCTTTATAATCCCGACCCATATACGCAAAATGGTCCCCTTGAAACCTCTTACTTAGGATTTCACACTTTGCTCCCACTATTTCTCACTCTCTGGTTAAAGTCTGTTTCGTACTCAATAATCTATCCCACACGTGCTGATTTAAGTTTATTTTTCATTACGTTTAAGAAACTTAAAATCGCCTGGAAAAAATAATACCTCAATTTTTTTATTCTTATACTTTTAGACAACGTGCGGACATAATTATGATTTTATAATAAATTACAATGTCATGAAAAGGCATTCACTATAATCATGTCCTACAGCCGAGGGCGTGGTTATTCCTTGCCCCTCCCACTAAAGCGCGGACGCTCTTTCCCTACTGAGTTGTATTAATGTAGTGAATCGCCGGTGATTGGTCTATAGAAAAAAGGTAACAAAGTTGGAGAGGGGGGGGGGTAGATTATTGTGTAAAAGAGCTACTGGTTGTGTATGCACCACTATAAAGTGTCCAGCTGAAACGTGAGTCCTGGTATCCTCGATCTGTATCTAAGTGACAGCATAATATTTTGTCCAATTGTGGGTTTCAAACCAACGACCTCCCGATTGGAAGACTGGCGCTTTACCACTTTTGCTAGTTCGTCTTCAAGCCACGGTCCCAATTCAAAGTGACATGCTGAGACAGGTTCGTCCCAACATCCCCCATCTGTCTCTAAGTGACAGCACGTAAAAAAAAATATTTCCCGTTTCATAATTAAAAACAACAACATAGAAGACGTAATCATCGATAATACAATGCACTTCTGTTCTACCGACATGTACTATGATGTCTTTTAAAATTTATCTCGACAGGTACGCCTTTTACTAGTTGGGCCGATGTTAGTATACTGTGACCAGTTAAGACAGGTGTCCAGATCTTCCCTCAATGTATGTGGCTGCACATAAAAATTTCAGACGTTAGTCTTAAGGTCCGTCCACAATATAGCCTATATAGTGCTGTCGTTTGACGCTTAACCAACTCAACTCACTTCAAAGCTTTCGCTGCATTGTTATTCAACTCAATGAAATTCAATTAAAACCCACGTTACGCCACTGTGCGTTCAAAATTTTTATTTTATTCATAAAAACATAAAATAAAACTGCATGGTAATTTGACAATTACTGAACTGGTACATTTTTTACCGATATAAGACATTAAACACATAACTTAATTAATATTTGCTTGCAACAACCAGTCTGCTACTCGCAAGCTTCAGGGTTGAGTCCAATGTATTTGATAATCTTGTTGGCCTCATATATCATATCGTCCAGATCGTCTTCGACTTTGACTTTCAGCTCGGTTTCGTCAAGAAGTTCGATGTCTGAGTTAAACTTATCGAAAAGCTGGTCAAACTGCTGAGTGATGGCCTCTACAGTTTGGTTATAGGCTGGCTGGTCGGGGCGAGTTCCTTTGCAAGGCAGGTAAGCGATTATCCAATCCCTGTTGAAGTCCAGAGCAACGCGTGCCCCCTTAACAACCTCGTCCTTGGTTAGACCACCCTCCAAGAGACCCAGAGCGTAATTGTAATAATCAATAGCTTTTTGAGCTGCTGCAAGAGCCGCATCACTCGCAGCATTTTGGGCAGACGTGAAACCACAGGCGACAACCACAACGAGGCAGAGAGCCGCGGAAACCTGGACAACTTTCATTTTGCTTGGGTGGATTTAGAACTTGGGAGCTGTAATAGAAAAAAAAATAATTGGGGTAAAATATGGTTAATATGTTCAGAAACTTTAAATTCAAAATAACAGTTTTTAATTATATTTTCAAAACATGAATAGCAATATCCCCATTTTTTTAAGAAGATAAACGTCGTTTTTTTATGGGCAAAAGTAAGAGTAAAACTTTGTCTCAAATTTATGAAAAAATATATACTCATAGAATTGAGACTGTGTTAAACAGAATGCAACTTAGACATTTTTAAATTAACAGAACAGGCAAAAACAAAACCCAACTAAATGATACCTGCACACAACGATTACATGTACTCTGATTCATTTTAACGGTTAAATACTTTTCTTGCATTTTTGTCAATTTTAAAAATACCATGTACTTCTTTCTGACAAATCTATAAAAGATACGGATTGGTAAGCACAGCCATGACGTATGTTACGACTCGTCGTAAATACAAATTATAAGAAAAAGAAGACTTATGAAGTGTCGTAAATTATAAGAATAAGAAGGCTTACAGCGTGTCGTAAATATATAAGAATAAGAAGGCTTACGACGTGGCCTAATTATATAAGAATAAGAAGGCTTACAGCGTGTCGTAAATATATAAGAATAAGAAGGCTTACGACGTGGCGTAATTATATAAGAATAAGAAGATTTACGAACTGTCGTAAATATATAAGAATAAGAAGGCTTACGACGTGTCATAAATATATAAGAATAAGAAGGCTTACGACGTGTCGTAAATATGTAAAAAAAGACTTACGAAGTGTCGTAAATTATAGGAATAAGAAGGCTTACGACGCTTCGTAAATATGTAAGAATAAGAAGACTTACGACGTGTCATAAATATATAAGAATAAGAAGGCTTACGACGTGGCGTAATTATATAAGAATAAGAAGATTTACGAACTGTCGTAAATATATAAAAATAAGAAGGCTTAGAGGTGTCATAAATATATAAGAATAATAAGGCTTACGACGTGTCGTAAATATGTAAAAAAAAAAAGACTTACGAAGTGTCGTAAATTATAGGAATAAGAAGGCTTACGACGCTTCGTAAATATGTAAGAATAGGAAGACTTACGAACTGTCGTAAATATATAAGAATAAGAAGGCTTACGACGTGTCGCAAGCTTCTGCGGTGTTGGTCGTGAAAGTTGGACAATAGTAGATGGTGTCGGAAAAAGACTTGAGGCAACAGAAATTAATGTGGTGTTAAGAAGAATATTATGGAGGCATAAGATATGCTAGATCAGGCTAGAGTGGATTAATATTTGACAAAAACTGTAAGAAAAA
This sequence comes from Elysia chlorotica, assembly GCA_003991915.1. Taxonomy (NCBI): domain Eukaryota; kingdom Metazoa; phylum Mollusca; class Gastropoda; family Plakobranchidae; genus Elysia; species Elysia chlorotica. The sequence goes on along the minus strand of RQTK01001055.1, from coordinate 66,089 downwards.
GGCAAATGGAATTTGTAGGACATTTAAATAGACACGAGAGCATAGAATATTCAGCCCTAAATGAAAAAAAAAGGGTGGGCAACCTATAAAGACAGGAGAAATTTAGAATTTTTAAAGTTCTCTAAACAAAGATATGACGCCATAATCACTTGTGTCTACTATAGAACCGGTACTTGATGATGATGATGATGATGATGATGATGATGATGATGATGATGATGATGATGATGATGATGATGGTGATGATGATGATGATGATGATGATGATGATGATGATGATGATGATGATGATGATGATGATGATGATGATGATGATGATGATGATGATGATGATGATGATGATGATGATGATGATGATGATGATGATGATGATAATGATAAATAGAAATAATGGTTATTTTCACAGTTCTAATTATTGAGGTCTATACTTACAGGGAATGCTCGCTACAGAACCAGTGAATTACCGCAAGAAATTTCACGCTTTTATAGGTAAAAAGGTCTATTTCATGACAGCTCTATATGTTCGTCAGTCACGCAATTAGATAATTCAATTTTTTATTCGTTTTCTTATCACGGCGTTACAAAATCTTTCATAGTTTTAGCTGACAGTCAAGGCAAAACATCTGTGTTTCTCTCAGCGCATGTGTACATGTATTCTGAAATAATCATGATGCCAATTGAATATATTGAAATAGCGAATTAATTATTTTCCCTTCTCTCTCTCTCTCTCTCTCTCTCTCTCTCTCTCTCTCTCTCTCTCTCTCTCTCTCTCTCATACACATTATTTCTCTATCAACCCAATCTCTCTCTCGTCCCCCTCTCTCTCTATCTTTTGTGTCTTTTTGTCCAATGGAATAAATCCACCCCATCCCCAGTCTCCTTCCTCCCTCTCCTTCTCTCCTCCCCCCCCCCCCTCTCTCTCTCTCTCACTCTCTCTGTCTCTGTCTCTGTCTCTCTCTCTTTCTTTTTCCTTTTTTTATCTCAACATGTTACTTCATTACTTCTTCTTAGATTCTTACATTATTATCAGTCTAGAGCACTTAGAGAGCGGGCTAATACAATAAACCTCACCAGCCACGTTGTATTGTGGTTGTGTCCCAAGACTAATTTCTTACAATTTTACATGCTGCCATACAGTAACAGGACGGAGATACCATAACTCCTGCCTCATCCGATCACATTTTACTGACAATGACCCAACCGTGGGTTTTGAACCGGGGACCGCCCAATTGTGATACTAGCCTGAATGTATTATTATTGTACAGTTCTTATTAGGCAGTCTTAAAACATTCTTAACATAATGCACTGTTGCCCGTAGAAAATAGTGTACATTAATTGTGGGTCTCGGATAGGCAGGTGTCGTTTGGGATGGTGGTTCATGTAATAAGCTGAAAGCTATGGGGAAAAACAAATGTTTGCCGCAAGTTCGCCTTTTGCTAGTCAATACATGTTTAAAGAGAGAGCCCCTAACAAATGTAAATTATATACATTTTGAAAGAAAATATAAAGTTCGTGATCTATACGTAGATTGAATGCATGAATTGTATTCAAGTTGATGCAACAATAAAGTACATGAAGATGCGATGTCGAGACACAATTAATGTAACACTTAAGGTGTATTAAGATGTCGATAAGATTTTTATGACCATTTCATGACTTAAGCGGCTGTGCTTTTCCCAGAGCCTGTGTACGTGTAGAGATAGCTGACGTAATGGTGCCTTATATGGAATAACCCCCACTTTGTCTCCCTCTCGCTCTCCCTCTCTCTCTATTTCACTCTCTCTGTGTCTCCCTCTGTCTCCCTCTCTTTCTCTCTGCCATACCAACAATTTCTCTATCTATGTAATCTCTTCCCTTTCACTCTTTTCTGTTCACTTTAATCGATCTCTTTCTTTTCTTTCTCTCTCTCTAGTCTAGCTTTATCTTTTTGTGTCCCATTTCACTGGATCCACCTTTCTCCCCCCCCCCCCCTCTCTCCTCTCTTTTCTCTCTCTCTCTCTCTCTCTCTCTCTCTCTCTCTCTCTCTCTCTCTCTTTCTCTCTTTCTTTCTTTCAACATGTTAAGCCCTCAGTTTTTGTAATGAAAATTCGATATTTTCCGATTGTGTAGCTATTACGCTTGACTCAGGACCGGCGGCCCTTGCACTGTTATCCATCACTTGTTAAATCTCCTGAGTTGGCTGACCATCGAAGCGACAAAGAGCTTCTCAAGTGTTTACTGAGATGTGCATGATTCAAGAATAGTTCTGAAAATTTTTTGGATCATGTTTCCATTAAAGGTTAGAATTGCATATTTATTCTCAATTCGAGGGAGGGAGAGGGGCAGGGGATGTTTGTAGTCTGCACCAGGTTTTTCTGCACTGTAAAACAAAAGGTTCATTTTTCTAGATAAAATGCATAGCAAGTGAAACAACGCAGGAAATCCAACTAAATGACGGCTATGCTGAACCTTAAAAGTTAGGTTTTATAAATGTGTGTAATGTCGTTTTGTTAACGGTCACTGTTTTTATTTTTTTTAATTTTTTTTTATTTTTATTTTTTTTAAGTCGGCATATATATAATCAATACAACGAGGCCGTCAAAAATTTTTATGTTGTTTTTTTGTAAATAATTGTTAAAGAGCTCAAGAAATGTTTCTGATTTTTATTTTGTAAATTAATTGTCAAAGAGCTCTTATTTGGATTCCGAAAATCGTATTTCTCACAACATGGATAAACCAACGGAGTACACGGCAAAACTTCATAAACACGGAGTTTTTACAACGTTCGATTTTCCTTCCACGACGCAAATTCGCCACATAATTTTCCGAAGATTTTATAAATAAGGTCTAGTAACAATTTTTTTTTTAGTAATTAGCACAAAGGCATAGCCTAAATGAGGAGTCTCTCTTAGTGTGTTTTCAGACATAAGAAACGTATGACCTCATTATTTGGTTGATAAAATGTTTTATAATTGCCAAGCTGGTCAAATTCATGTAAAATTCAAGATAGCAGCAATATGAGTCAACATTTTTGTATATTTTTCATATTTTATCAAAATACAATAATTAAATATTAAAAAAAAACGTTTGGAATTATAAATGATGGAAATAATGTACTACTTGGTTACAAACAAAAACAGAAGCAGCATAGAAACAGAAAAAACACACGATACGATTTTTCTTTTGCAAAATTGCTTAGTTCAAAAAAATGACGCCAATCACTTTTACATTCTTGTTTTTTTTTCTTTTTGTTTGAGAGTGCGATAAGGCTTTTTTCTTCTTGTTGTTGTTTGTTTCTTTTTTTAATATATGTTAAAAAAGATTATTGCTGGCAGAATGGATTGGTGATTTTAAAAGCCATTTTTCGCTAGCATTTCATATATGTCTAACCAAATGAAGAGAAGCAAAAGCGAAATAAGAAGGGGAGTTTTATCGGGAGGCTTTTGTTTAAAAGGACAACTAACCTACAGATATATTTATTACAAACGCACCTTTTTACAAGTACTTTCAGCTTAGTCAAAATATGTGCCTGTTGTTTTTTAAATAAAATTTACATTAAAAACCATGTGCAAATGGAAACAATTTCCTAATTTTACACTTCGTAATTTTCTTGCTCTGAATTAAAAAAAAAAGTATGTACCTCGACGATCATGAAACAATCATATAAAGATTTTACATGCGTGCGTGATTTATACAGGAAAAAAAATAATGTACTGACATTTTCCCTCAGGTAAAACACGGTGAAATTTGCTGGGGTAAATGCTCTAAATCTTGAATAAGCATCAAATGTAAGTATAGACTTTAGTAATAGTTACGTACCAATATCGAACATTATATTATTCTAGATGTATGTCTGCAAGTAGTACGTGCAAATATGAATGCATAATAGAAGATTAGTGATGGAAGTTGCACTAAAAGGTTTTAGCATTAAAATGCAGTTATCACTTCGTGTGAATTACAAGTTTTAGTTTTTCTGCTCAGATAGATTTGCATTTCAATGTAGGTCTATACGCGTTTTTATATAAAGACTTTTTACGTATATATCTGAGTGCCAAAATGTCACCTTCTACTTCTTTTTCTAAACTTAAAAATTCGTATAGTCCAACAGATTCTCTGAAATTAATAAAAAAAAAATTGCAATATTTTTATACAAGAGTATCCGCAGCGTACATAAAACAATGCATTTTGCAGAATCACGTGTATGTTGTATAGACTACAAAATCTAAACATCAGAATAGTTTTGAAGAAATAAAACAAACAAATTATTCCACACCTTTTCAAATTTCAGCAAGCGTACATAAAACAATGCATTTTGCAGAATCACGTGTATGTTGTATAGACTACAAAAACTAAAGATCAGAATAGTTTTGAAGAAATAAAACAAATATTTTCATCCACACCTTTTCAAATTTCAACAAGCGTACATAAAACAATGCATTTTGCAGAATCACGTGTATGTTGTATAGACTACAAAAACTAAAGATCAGAATAGTTTTGAAGAAATAAAACAAATATTTTCATCCACACAAATTCAAATAGTTTTGAAGAAATAAAACAACTATTTTCTTCCACACTTTTTCAAATTTCAACAAGCGGTTGTCAAATCCATCCATCCAAAATGAACGCTGTCCAGGTTTCCCCGGCTCTTTGCCCCCTAGGCCTAGTTGCCTTTGGCTTAACCTGCTGCCCAAACAGTTGCTCAAACCGCCCAAGTAGTCGTACAAAATGCTCTAGAATATTACAAATACGCTCTTACACGCGCGACTATTTAACCAAGGACCAGACTGTCCGCGGGGCTGACGCTGCTCTGAATCACAACAAGAAATGGACAATTGTTTTCTTGCCTTATGAAGAAACACGCCCCAGCCAGTAAGCCTATAACGAAAATTTAATGTGTTGAACATCATCAAAGAGTTTGGCGATAAACTCGACCAGTTTAACAATGAGAGCATGTGACTTGAAGAAAGCGTCGTAAAGAATACAGTCAAACAGTACCTGAAAAAAATGACTGCGGATGCCAATCTGGGGAAGAATGCACAAACATGACGTAGCTTATGTCTCGTCGTAAGCCTTTTTATTCTTATATTGTTACGACGAGACGTAGGCAGCATGTTGTTTGTGCATTCTATCCCAGATTTAAAAAATTTCACTTAGCGCCACTAATTGCAAGTAGCAGAGTGATGGTTGCAAGCTAGCAGCGATTAAATGGGTGTGCTGATGTATTTCTTTAACGTCTGGCTGAGCTTCTAGAAACAATTTAGATTAATGTAATATAAAGGCTATTAAAAACCCAAAAGCAGTTAACTTTTTAATCGCAACAAAAATAGAAAAAAAAACTATGACTTCTGTATGTTTTCTTTTCTTCTTTCTTTTTTTTTGGGCTTATTATGTAGATGATCTAAATAACAACATTGCTTCCATAAATTATCTTGTTAAATGTTTTTTTCCTTTAAAAATATAAATACATACACCAATGAATCACTTATAAGAGTTGACATTTCAATTTCTTCTTTGCCTATCTGTCTATTTATTTGTCTTATTCTTCCCTTTCTCCACCTCATTCTCTCTTTATCTTTCCTTTATCTTAGCTCTCTCTCCCCTATTCTTTTCCAAATAAGATAAGGTATATCTAAAGAGACCAGTGCCTAACCACTCTACCATCGGCTTTCACTTCCATATCATCAGTCTAAAATGTGTGTTTGTCTACAAACGAGTTTTAAGGAGATACACAAAATGAAACAAAACTATTATTCTGATAACTTCCGTTTCAAGTTTTGGACTTTTTTTTCATGTATTGAGATGTTATTTTATTTTAAAAAGCCACTTCTTCCAGTAGCATTCATATTGGCTTTCTTTTTCAGATCCCAGTGACCCAAGATAACTTTTTCTATTTTTTTTTTTTTCATTTTGTTTGTTTTTCCGGTTGCTGTTTTTTTCTGTGAGTTGCTTTTTGTTGTTGTTAAAATAATGTTCTAACAGTCAAAGAAAAAACAGGATCTCAGTCTCAGTCATCTAATTTCTACTTACGCTGATCCAAACATTAAGGAACCAGACATTTGAACCGAGATCCTTGTGATAAGATATCTTGCCTCAAGCTATCGAACTACTTAGCTCCGCATCGACTTTGTGTACCCTAAAGTACAGAGAATTATAATTGAGTTTGTTTGGTTTGAGTTGAGTTGATTTAATGTCATATGTGAGCACTATATAGGCTATATTGTAGACACACCCCAAGACTGCTTTCTGAAAATTGTATGTGCTGCTACATACGAGACAGTGCGGGGAGACCAGTACTTCCTGTCTCAGCCCGTCACATTATACTGACAAGGACTCATCAATACATTTTGCCGAGCATGGGATTTGAACCGCGGTCCTCCCGATCTTGAGACCAACGCTCTACCACTTATAGAAAAATAAATTTAGAGAAGATAGTTATAAATTAAAACCTAGCAAAGAAAGAGTGATTGCTAGCGCGTGAGAGGCAAAGCGATAGAGGGACAGTGATATTGATGTTAAGTTAAATGAATTAAAAGGAGAAAAAACAACAATCTACCTAGTCCAAAGAGACACGAAATATAAAGAAATAAAGAGAAAGGAATTATGAGATAGACAAAGATTGAGAAAGAAAGTTTGGATTTTAAAAAGAGGAAAGAGTAGGTCGGAAATAAGAAAGGGGTGGAGAGAGCGAAAGAGAGAGGAGTGAGAAGGAGACAGAGAGAGACAGAGAGAGAGACAGACAGAGAGAGAGAGAGAGAGAGAGAGAGAGAGACAGAGAGAGAGGGGGGAGGGAGAGAGAGAGGAATTAAAGGAAAGTACGTAAAGAAAAGACGAGGAGAGAATGAGAGACAGAAAGACAGGGAGAGAGAGGTAGACAGAGATAGACAGAGAGATAAAGAGATAGACAGGGAGAGGCAGACATTTGGTGGTACAGGAATCCAAAAAGCAGAAAAAGTAGCCCGAAAAAGTTTGTGAAATAAGAGAGAGAGAGAGAGAGAGAGAGAGAGAGAGAGAGAGAGAGAGAGAGAGAGAGAGAGAGAGAGAGAGTACAACCGAAAGATTCACCGTTGTATCCAGTTTTTTCTTGCGCGTGCGTGGCTGTCTACTCACCCTCTCATTCAAGCCTGGCTCTCTCGTTGTTTATGACTGGCTTTTCTGCGTCAAGAACTCTGCAGCCTTCGCTGAAAGCCGCTACCTTCGTGATGTGTTCAGGGTGATTGTAGTTACCTCCGGTGTTATGCATTTCTGTATATACCTTAGATTCTTGTCTGGATTAGTCAAGCTATAGATTTAGTGTCGTAATTACAACGTTGATTTGACTTAACGAGTAGCGACTCGTCTGAGTTGAGTTGACAATGTGTTGGTTTAACGTCCATTGTCAGCACTATGTAAGCTATATTGTGGACATGCCCCAAGACTGATGTCTGATAATTTCATGTGCGGCCACATACGAAAAAGGGCGGGGATACCATTACTCCTCTCTCAGCCGGCCACATTATACTGACACCGACCTAACCAGTTACAGGGGGACGAAATTAGACAAATAAATCTACCGATCGTGGAATTCAAACCGCGGACCTCCCGATCTGGATAGCAACTCTCTACCACTTGAGTCAGTTCGCACACTATATTCGTCTGAAAATATGCCATTAAGAGGGGCTTACCACGATTTATAAGCTACCGCTAAGTTGTATTTACGAATCCTACAGTTACTGATGCTTTTTTTTTCATTGGATGGTGTAATGTTTTCTGTGATACTCTGCATCAGTGCATTCTTCTTGAAGAGCTTCATACTTCTCTAATACTTATGAGTGAATCCTAGTCTGTGTCCACAGCTCCGTTGAGAGTTTTAATTTAAGAAATAACAAGGGAAGGTACAAAAAAATTATAGATTGCACAATTATCTTGTAAGTTGGTTATTTTTTAAATATTACTACGAAACTTTTCTTTTTTTTTGTGCCAAGCCATGGATTCTCAAAATTAATACGATAAGAATATTATTAGTTTGGCGTGGTGAAACGCTCAGTGATGTGCAATAAATCTAGGGTCGTGACTATAATGTGACTCTATCATACAACTACTTGTGACCCTTTTTATTTTTATATTGTAAGACTACCGGTAGTCCTAATAAGTTTACCAAAATGGTGTACTTACCTCCCCCCCCCCCCCCCCCCCCGAAAATCCAAAAATAAAAACAAAAAAATTAAAAGAAATCTAGGGCACCCATTTTGTTTTGTTAAGTCTCCTCTTCGCTTCCGCCCTTTTGCAATCGAACTAGTTGAAAGTTACTTCACTATTAAATTGAACTTAAGTACAACAGTTCATGTAAGTTTTCTTTTCTATTAAAAAACTAAACAAAAAAAACAAACAACAAAAGCAACAAAACAAAAAACCTTGTATTCGCCACCTGTTTCAAAAGTTTGAAAGCTCTTGGGAGTGATGCGACATTCAACTGGCCAATGGGGCTTGTTTAGAGTGTTGATATAGATCTACGTTAGATCTTTTTTCTCCTACCGAGGTGACATAATTATTGTGTTGTTTACTCTTTCACGGTGACACCACAGGCAATTTTGCCATTTATGATTTAACTCAAATGACTTGCTTAGGTTGATTCATTTCTTAAAACATTTTGTTTTTCCAAGTCTCCTCTTCGCTTCCGCACCTTTGCCATAGATCTAGTTGAAAGTTACTTCACCATTAAATTGAACGTAATTACACCAGTTCATGTAAGTTTTCTTCTCTATCATTGTTTACAGAAAATCTATTTTTGAACACCTAGATTCTTCCTGTACCAATATCTCTTTTCCTAAAAATATGGACGTAGAATAACTGATTCTTATTCTTCAACGGGACACGAACCTTCCCAAGTGGTAGAGCGTTCGTCTCCCAATCAGGAGGTTCCCTAATCCAAGCCCAGGTTTGGTTAAAAAATGTATTTGTCCGTTTTCGTCCCATGCTGGTTGTGTATGTGTCAGCATAATGTGATCGGCTGAGACATGTCCATTTTCTAACGAACTGTCTTGTTTGTGGATGCACATGAAATTGTTAGATATTGGCCTTGGGGTGCGTCCACGATAATAGCCTATATCGTGCTGACGTTGGACGCTAAGCAAAAATACTTACACTTTTTTATGCTTAGATCTAAAATAAGCCAGTCCCTGTAAATAGAAGTACCAAAAAGGTGACCTATTCGATCGCCACTTTGAATTTGTTCATTTCAGTAAGGAGGAGAATAAATAAATATCTATCAATAAAAATAATATTTTCACATTCTTCATTTAAATTTAAACAATGTATACTTTGTTAATTTAGTCTCACCCATCAGTTAAAATTTTATTTCAATAATGATAATAATAATAATAATAATAATAATAATAATAATAATAATAATAATAATAATGATAATAATAATAATAAT
>RQTK01001055.1:37683-56690 GCA_003991915.1 Elysia chlorotica | reverse complement strand
ATAATAATAATAATAATAGGTATCGAATGTTCCGTCTTTCACTTTAGACACTAGAGATGAATTTTAAAATAAAAAGCTTTTGTGCGCCGCCATTTCCAGACCCTGGAGCGAGCGAAATTGGTGAAGTTTGTCTTTTCTGTGGCCGCTAACAACAAGAAAACAATTTTCCTTGCGGGATTTTCTATTATTAAAGAGTTGACATACTCAGCTTCCTGATAGATTTAGATCTAACCGTTGTTGTTGTTTTTTGGCGCATTTGAAAAGTTTGCACACGCTTTTTTACGGGTTATAAGATATTTACACAATCATTTTGATGGTATTATATTGAAGAGTATGACCTTATCTTTAAAATTAGGCTATGTATGATAATAATTGCTATTTAATTTTTTTGTAATGTTTCCCGCAAGCTTTTCAGGCGGAGACATCCGGAGTTCATCAAACCTGATTTTAACATAAGATTAACTTCTCATTAAAACCCTGGTTAAACAAAGGGCCAGCATGGATCGTTTAGTAGGTGAATTTATTGCCAAGATTTAAAAAAAAAATTGCGTAATAATTTATAACTGTCTTTGTCCAGAGCAGTGGCATGATGTGTCGAGGAAGATTGATGATGAATTCACAACGTTTTTTTTTTCTCGTACCTTTTCTTCGTTGTTCGATGGACAGTTTCACTTGTGATATGAATGAGGTTGTGCGCCGCAGGTCCTTCTGGCTTCCGTAAAGCTTTTGTCATAGCGGGACAGGGATTTTCCGGAAATGTTTTCTATAAACTGCCAGCATGCATCATTACTGCAGGATGTGTTCGGATGTTTGATCTGCTCTTTCACACAGTTCAATTCAGCCACTTACATCGACCTAGCGATGCTGGATGTTAAGTTCCTCTGCACTTTTACGTTCTCTGACCTGTTCTGCAACTATCTGAGCATGATGTATGTAGAGAATACGCCATGTCAATGACACCAGAGGATGTTTAATGCTGGGGAGTTAATGGGAAGAGTATAGGGTATTAATATATTAATCTGCTCTACGGATATGTTGAATTTTTTATTTTTGTTTTGATATATTATGCAATTGAAGAAAGCCGTCGTTTGGGGCTGACGACCTGTCTGTCTTGCTTGTATGAGCGTGAATATTGTCTGTCTTGTTTGTAAAAACGTGAATTAACGTCTGTGTTGCGCGAATTAAAGTATACGGTATTAATAAATTAATATGCTCTATGTATATGTTGAATTTTTTTTTTGGTATATTAATCAATTGAAGAAAGCCGTCGTTTGGGGCTGACGACCTGTCTATCTGGCTTGTATGAGCGTGAATATTGTCTGTCTTGTTTGTAAAAACGTGAATTAACGTCTGTGTTGCGCGAATTACAGTATACGGTATTAATAAATTAATATGCTCTATGGATATGTTGAATTTTTTATTTTTGTTTTGGTATATTAAGCAATTGAATAAGCCGTCGTTTGGGGCTGACGACCTGTCTGTCGTGCTTGTAAAAGCGTAAATTGTCTTTCTTACTTGTATGAGAGTGAATTATTATCTCTGTCTTGCTTGTAAAAGCGTGAATTAACGCCTGTGTTGCGCAAATTATTGTCTGTCTTGCTTGTATGAGCGTGAATTATTGTCTGTCTTGCTTGTATGAGCGTGAATTATTATCTGTCTTGCTTGTAAAAGCGTGAATTAACGACTGTGTTGCGCAAATTATTGTCTGTCTTGTTTGTAAAAGCGTGAATCGTCTGTCTTGCTTGTAAATGCGTAAGCTATCGGTTGTTGGTCATTCAGCGCTCATTGAGTGCAGAGAATGGTCTACCCTCTAGAAACAGACGTAAATGTTGTATGTATGGCGCTGTAAATTAGAAACAGTTCTCCATCAAATCGTCAAGGTGTTAGAATTTAGCATTAGTCACTTTTGCTACTAATGAGATAATCTATAAAAACCGATTTCCTCTTTATGTCACAATATTCTACGAAAGCTCCTAAAAAGTAATAACATAAAGCAAAACACATTAGCCCATTTATAATCTAAAAAAGTCTACATCTTATTTTTACTCTACAGTGATTTATCACTTACATTTCGGTATAAGTCTAAATTAAATCTTATTGAACACAGAAGCGAGAATTATTTATTGGTGGTCATTGAGCGCGGGTAATGGTCTATCTTTTTAGCAGGAACGAAGATGTTGAAAGGCGCTGTAAATAGCCATTAGTTCTCCGTCAAATTATTTTTAGAATATCGGTTTTTTTATGGATGCTAGCTTTGTGGAAAAGAACGCCTTTAGTCTCCATCGTGATGCCATGAGGTTTCTGTTAAAAACCATCAGTAGTCGTTTATTACAAAGCATCAGTTAGAAGTCGTGCTCTAGAATTGGTGTCTTGGCTGTTTGGAATCTTTCTGCTTTATACTAGTGTGGCTTTGGCTGCCTGCAATGTGTTCTCCCATTCAACCGTCCAGTTCATCACGTTAGTTCTTCTATTTGATGCTTCCGTCAAATCGGTTAGACATTTCGTGATCCCACGAAGAAATTTGTATTTAAATTTCGCCCCCCCCTAAAAAAACAACAAAACAACAACAACAACAACAACAACAACAACAACAACAACAACAACAACAACAACAACAACAAATGCGTTGAACGGTTTTATTGTTGACTTTTTTTTCTTATTTGGGAGGGGGGGGGGCATAATGCTTAGAACTGGTTTGTGACCAGGAATGTCATTATTGGTTATCCTACAAACACTTCTGAGTGTTAATGACAAGAACAATTGTTATTGATAAATAAGTCGTGTGCCTTGTAGATGAACTGTTAAACCAAATATCCTCCAGGCACACAAAACATCACCAATGTTAATATTGGAGAGGAAAAAATTGTCTTTCCGCGTAGAAAAATATTCAGATCCTTGGTGTGCGATACTATTTAGATCCTTAGTATACGATGTTTTTTTAGGTCTTTTGTATACGATGCCATTTACATCTCTAGTGTACGATTTTATTGTATATCTCTTTTTACCTCTTAAATGTCTTATTGTGTAGGTATACATCGTTTACTTGTCTGAAGAAGACTTAAGGGTCGAAAGCTTACGTCCGTGTATCGTTTTGTATTCTTAGAGCTGCACTATACATATTTTAATTTTTTTTTGTGTGTGTGCATTGCATATTTAGTGTATGATACTATTTAGATCGTTAGTGTGCGGTACTATTTAGATCTTTAGTATACGTTACTATTTAAATCCTGAGTGTTCGATTCTATTTAGATCCTTAATGTAGTATACTGTTTACATCCTGAGTGTGCGATACTAGATAGATCCTTAGTGTTCTATACAGTTTAAATTTTAGTGCACGAAACTGTTAAGATCCTTAGTTTACTGCAAAGTATACATGTTATCTGTATTCGCACCATTTAACTGTCTGTTTCACAATGTGTAAACGAGGTAATTAATGAGATGGTGAGCGACAGACAGTGCCAAGCCGTTCTAGTTCCTCAGACAGTGTGTCGCTATCAGGGCGACTGGCATGAGTGGGTACAGTGGGGAGGGTGTGTACTTCACCGTATTTGTTGTCCTGTATCAAATGTACCAAAGGGTTCCGTGAAATCTTTTACTATGGGATTTTTGTTTGGTTATTGTTCCTTGTGTAAAGCATGTCGCTTCCGGAAATGCCCGCAGTTTTATCAATATTCATTCAACTAGTAGGTAAAACGTGCGAACGACTGGGAATCAAACACGCAACTTAAAGATTAAAAGCGCGCGACCTACTCCTGAGCCACTGCGCGCATCCTTTTTGTACTCACTCAACTGAAGGTAAAAAATGAATGTTATTCTCTGAACTTTAATTGGTTTAGTCTTGCCCTTTATCTATATTGACGTTCGCTTTTCTTCGTGACTATAGCCTATAATAGTACAGACGTTGGACGTTAAACCAATTGAAATACAACTACTTTTCTTCGTGATTTCCAATTTTACATTTCAAACCAATCCCGTCAGGAAACTAAATAGTATAGATTTTCTAACGACTACAATTCTTTCTGTTATTATTTAAGATCATTTTAAGTATCTGCTTTAGCAATCACAAAGTACTTTATGATATATCAAAACACTTTTTTGTCTAAAGCAGAAATTACATATTCAAATTGAAAAGAAAAATTGTCGACTTAAATCGTTATATCGTTCTATTTTTTGTCTGCGTATTCTTTATCATTCCTTTATTCAGAATTTCTTTTAAATAGTCGTCGATTTCACTCATACGCTTTTATTTATTTGTTTTTGTTCCTTGTTTGCTTGAATTTTTTTCTTTGTGTTGTTGTGTTAATACGCTTTTATTTATTTGTTTTTGTTCTTTGTTTAGGTTTTTTGTTTGTTTGTTTGTGCCATCTGTTTTAGATTATTATTTTACAAAGCCTTCGTGTTAAGCAAACGTTTCATGAAAATAATTATATTTAAAACCAACGACTTCATATTGGTTTTTTAAACTACGTGGGAAATGATAGATAATAGGCCTTAAATTTCTAAAAGTTGTTCCACTCAAAGGCTGTAATAAAAATGTCGTGCTCGAAGAAACTCACGTTTTATCCACGTACCCAGCAGAAATACAGTTTGTCCCTATAGGCCTGGCCTGAATAAAAACAATTACTACTTTTATTCTATTTGCTTTAGAAATAGTGTTTCTTTTTCTTCGTATCTGGTATTTGTCATTACACAGTTTGGAATTACAATTATGGAATGTCGAAGTAAAAGGAATCCGCCTAGTAAAAATTCTTCAAAGACTTCATCTTCGTGATTTCAAAACACTCTATTTACTTTTCCTTGAGTGAGATGTCCATTATTTGTGTAGTCACCTATCCACGTTTGAAAAAATGAATCTGAACCTTACGTTTACATTAAGAGGGTATTTAATGGGTTTATTGTTTAGATACAAAGAAAAACATATATTATAGATAGATGTATTCATATAGATAGATATACTTATAGATAGACGGAGAAATAAAAGAATACAAGTGATAAAGAGATAGACAGACGGGTTAATAAAAGAATACAAGCGATAACGGGACAGATTGACAGATAAATAAAAGAATACAAGCGATATAGAGAAATATACATCGATACAAAAACCCAATACGGACACACATGCACTAAAAGAACAGTAATTTATACATTAAAGACAGGGTGATAAAAGAAAACTTATTAATGATGTATTGGAGATAGACATAGAGGACGAGAGATATACCACTAGAATCAGTCTTTATGTTGTAGTTTTAATTGATTTATGCCTTTAAAACCAGGATTTTTTAAATGTGGTTGGAAGACAGTAATGATATATGTTTTGAAAAAAAAAAAAGATTGCTTTTTCTTCTCCCTCAGTTTCAAGTTACACTATCTATGTGGGATAGAATTATTTCTTCATAAGATAAGATTTGATAAGATAAAACTTTGTTTTCCATAAAACTGGCGATTTTTTGCTGTGGTTTAGCGATTTAGCGAAACAATAATTATTATACACAATTATAATTATCTTTTTACTGTATATATATAGAAAAATTACATAAAAGAAAAATCATAATAATAAGAAAAAGAGAGGAGAGTTATTACTTAAGGTATGAATTTGTTTATCACAGATAGTTAATGTAAATTATGTATAACGTATGCTTGAATTACAATGTACTCTAAAATTTACAAGCTACAGTTTTAATCAATAAGGCGTATAAAGTATAAAGTAGGTTTGTCTTTTTCCTCTGACGTGCCGTGAAAACAAATTAACTCACTCACTCTGGTGAAGAAACTGCGCTGACTTTAAGCAAAAACAAAGTGGAAAAAATATATCGACCAATCTTTCTATCAACCCGGAGCCACATTGGCGCAAGTGGTAAAGAGTTGGACTCCCAATCACGACGTGCCCGGTTCAAAACCACGATTGGTCAAAAATGTGTTTGTCTGATTTCTTCTCGTTTTCAGTGTAATATGATCGGCTGAGACAAGGAGTGCTGGTATCCCCGTACTGCCCCACTGTGACAGCAAGCCAATTGTCAGACGTTAGTCTTGAGACCCGTTGCAATATAGCTTACTAGTGTTGATCTTGGCCGCTTAACAACAAACTCAAAATTAATCTCTATCGATCCGCTTTGATGTCAGCTTTTTCGAGTGAACGTTTAGAGCACAATAATTGAGACAGTGAAATTGTGTAGGGGCTCTGCGAATTAATCCTTTTCTTGCAAACTCACATGGGAGTTGAGCTACTAGGCCGTAAGTACAACGTTGTGGTAAGCTAACTACTCATATTAAGGTGTGTGGATAAGAAGGCTTACGTCGTGTTATAAGCTATTGAGTCTTTTTTCGTACGAACCGTTATAAACAAGTATACATGGTAAAGGGTGAAAAAGAGCGGGGGACAAAGCAAAGTAATTCTGGAAGATAGGATCTAAACCTGGGTGAAAGAGATAGCGAGAGAAAGAGAGAGAGAGAGAGAGAGAGAGAGAGAGAGAGAGGGAGAGAGAGAGAGAGAGGGGGGGTTGGGTGAGAGAGAGAGAGAGAGAGAGACAGAGAAAGAGGGATAGCGAGAGGGAGAAACAAAGAGACTGAGACACAGAGTGGGAGAAAAAACAGAGAGGGAGAGAGAGAGAAAGAGAGAGAAAGGGAGAGAGAGAGAGAGAAAGAATGAGAGCGGGGAGGTGTAAGGAGGAAGGAACTGTTCCTCGCAGCTAACCAGAGTCGCGTGATGTGAATTTTCTCCCAGAAAGACTGTAGCTGTGCCAAATTAAATATAAGTCAGAGACACTTCAAGTATGTATACTATTTTGACTGAGGTTGTGTTCCCTCAGCTACGCCAAGAATAGTACATGTATTCTGAACTGCGAACCAACTTTTTGACAGGCAAGAGCACTGCCGTCTTTACCCATCGCGTGTTCGAAAAACTGTTTAATTTTTCCATTGATTATCTGGAGTAATGCAACTGTGGTGCAGTGGTTAGCGACTGAACACAGTACATATTTGTCTTCAGTGCCTATACGTGATTTATCATAATAAACGTAGACTGGTCCATAGGTACTGTGGCTCAGTGGTATACTTGTTTTATTGTGCATAGTTAAATTACACTCGTTTGCGGTGGGGAATAGAATAACACAGTTAGTTATCAAATAGACTTGGGCGCGAATTGTAAGAGTTGGAAAACCTAATACTAGTTTTCTTTTCATATAAACAATGTATCTATGTATGTGTATGTGTGTGTGTAAGGGGGGACGGGGTGTAGCCTGAGGTATATTTTCTTAATGAAAGGTGCAATATATTTGATAGAATAATCACCTCTTGGATAGTTCATGATTGGGATCATTTTAGAAAGATTTCAAAAGGCAAACATTCTTACTTGTTTGATATTTCTTAGAGTTGTGTCATCTTTGTATAGAACGCAGCCACAGGGATGTGAAACTGACAAGAACAACAACGATGTGTACAAAGTGATATCGCTGTTTAATATGCTTCATACTCTTCGCATTTAGTTAGTTTGGTTTTCATAGCGTATAAAGATGTAGACATGATTTGAATTGGACCATAAAATGACTAATCACTGCATTGATTGTTTGATCAACAGACTATATACGAGATATTAATCATTGTGTTAAAAAAAAGGCGACAACAACAAACGTTTATTTATGTATAAAATCTGGGAATTTTTTCTTTTAAACTTGTCATCTAAAATTTTGTTTTCTAATACAATTATGTCTATGTGCTGCTTAGTGCGTGTGTTTTATTGTTACCCTGTTTACTGTGGTAGTAAATATACCAGATGAAGTTAACCCAGCTTTAGGAATTTACCTTTGTTAAAATTGACGTCCTGGGACAAAAGTCCTGGTATCTACGTTCTGTCTTTCTGGAGTAGCACGTAAAACTGTCAAAAGTTAGATTAAGGACTTCTCCACAATAGAGCGTTGCTGCTTACTACGGGCGTAACCAGTTTACTTCAAAAAAGGATCAGTGACATACGAAAACAGACAAGGAACAATAATGTTTACAAACATCCTACAGAGGGTAGCGAAATTGGACTTGGACGGAACTTATGTTTGAAAACTGTTTGCAGTGTTTCATTAATTGGCTTTTCACCATTGTATGTGTTCCTGTAACAAAAGTTACAGTGTTATGATATCACATATGACCATGGACTGGATATGTAATTAACCCATGCACGGTTCGATAGGAGTCATTGTGCTCCGGCGTAGTTTCTGTGTGACACCACGCGAAAGAATTATTTGTCTTGGTACACGTCTTCAAGATGGCACAGCTGCTGAGGATCGGCATTAACAACAGAATGAGATTAACCAATTCACGCCCACTTAGATGATTATTTGAGATATCAAAAACAATGTCAAACACACGAAAAATCCTGGCGGCCCATGTATTGGTCCTTGCGCTCCTAGATCTACATATCTGTTTTATCTCAGCACTACACACTACACAGATGCCTGACACGCTCGTCTCAGGCTCAAATCTTACACGCACTGGTAATGGATCCGAACCCATACCCTTGTACATAGGAACCCTTCAGCCCACCTCTATACATTGGTGGTCCAGTTACGGACGATTCTATGTGGATTTTCTGCGGTGGGTGTTCGAGGACATCAACTCGCGGAAGGATATCTTGCCAGGATATGAGCTGCGCCTTGTGTGGAAGGATACACAGGTAATTTTCGCAATGATACTTGATTTATTAGTTGTACATCTATTAATAATGTGCATTGAAGGATTCTATATGAACAGAGCAATAAAGTTTTAAACCCTGGACCTCACACTAGCCTATGTAGAGCACTAAAATAATTGATTAAACTGTCTGGTATCATCATTATCATGTTGGCTTGTATCATTAGTGTCAGACGTAAACTCCCGCCCAATCCGCCTGAAAAGCTTCTAATCTTAGGCTATATAACCCTTTCTGTCTCGGTGGGCCTCTTCGTAGCCAGTCGCTGAGGTAATTCACCCATCTTTTTACCAGGGTGCCCTTTCTTCTCAGTGCTCCTAATTTTCTTTTAGAATCTTTTTTGAAACTAATATCTCTCGTAAAGTACCAAAAATATTTCAAAGAATTTTCTCTCTTATATGTTATTTAAAAATAGTTTGGGTTGAATTTTAGTTCTTTTACTATGTCAGAGTTTCACGTATGTTGTATTCGTGTTATTTTAAGCATTTTCTAAGGTACTTTAACTAAAAATAAGACAGAGTACATTAATATAAGTTTGCAATCGTCCATCCTATGACTTCCAATGTTGTTTATTGTTTTTTTTTCCATAGTTTCAATCTGAGCCAACGCTTTTCTCATTCTCCTATAGATTTCGCTTGAGCACATTGTCTAAATGTTTGTGATGTCCTCTATTTTGTTTGATGTTGTAAGCCTATCATAACGTCACCCTGTAGATAAACACCAATGTGCAGCAAGTTTTTTTTTTATTCACAAAAAATCAGAGGGCATTAGGGCGAAGACAAAGATTCCATTCATTATGACGAAGACAACGTTTCCATAGCGTTGATCAAGATAAATAGGCGGAAAATAGCATAATAATCTGAAAATATTTTGAGGAAACGCAAAATATTTCTTAACATGACAATTGTTCTTCTCTGAATATTTTACCCACTGCTGTTAAAATAACGTTTAACAAGTACAGCCAATCCTTCACAATGTTTAGGGTGGGGTTTGTCTATTGTTGTTCTAAATACTGTTGTTAGTTTTATAGTTTTTGTTACTCTTATCGGGGTGTCTGTTGAGGTTTTCTCTTTCCCAACAGTTCACATAAATTAAATGCGCTCTACTTTCACAACGATTATAGGTTGTTTTTTATTTTTGGTTTTTATCTATGAAGAAAATGTCTCGTATATGTCGCTTTTTTTCTTCATATCGCGGAAACAGTAATTTCGAATAAGCAAAACCCTGAACTCTATAAAATAATGGTATGGTGTTTTTTGTTGTCGTTGCTGTTGTTGTTGTTGTTGTTGTTGTTGCTGTTGTTGTCTTTTTCTTTTTGATTTCCACTCTCTAAAGTGGAAGTTTGGTCTCCAAATATGTTTTTCCAAGTAGAAATTTGGACGATGTATTTAATTTTTAAAAAATTTTAGAAACAAACATTAATAAGTTATTGAATCAATGATATTTGTAGGTTAAAATAATGTACTTTTATATTCCAATGGCCCACAATCTAGGCATTTAACTGGAACTGTAATATGTATGGTAATCAAGTTTACAATTTTTACTTTTGTTTATAACAATATTAATCAATATTGATTGAATATGGGTTCCGGGAAAACAATCATGTTGTTAGTAACGTCGAATCATATCCCCCTCTCTTCTTCCCCCCTATCTCTCTCTCTCTCTATCTCTCTCTCTCTCTCTCTCTCTCTCTTTCTCTCTCTCTCTCTCTCTCTCTCTCTCTCTCTCTCTCTCTCTCTCTCTCTCTCTCTCTCTCTCTCTCTCTCTCCCTCTCCACACGTCGCCCTCAAGGCTGGTAGTTGATAGTCTTGTGCTCCATTTGATAGCTGGAACACTTTATTTATAAATATTACTCCAACTGTATTTCCAACAAGGAAGCTCATGTCATCTTTAACTCTTGAACAGAATCTCCAGTTAAAAAAACAACAACATTATTTTGACCTTTTACGCTCTCAATTTCTGAGGCAGGCAAAAAATATTTATATCTCGATACATGTAGCCTTACCTTGTCTTGTACAAAAACACAGATTATACTTTTTTTCTAACTTAGTGCAGCCGCACCAAAATATCTGAAATCTGAAAGCTTACTATTATGCTTCTTATTTGCAATTAATCCATATTTGATTATATGATGTTGTCGCGTTGTGCACATATTGTTGGAGCACATTGTTGAATTGAACTTAATACACTCAAGAAAAGATATAAATCGAAATGTTCTTCCCAGTTGAATACATAAAACTGCATCAGACTGCGTTTTAGAAGTGATTGCTGTCATACAAAATTAAATTGTCGCTCTTTATAGATAAGAGACATGAAGAAAATAATATAAATGATCAATTTTATATAGGTTTCGTATGTGGTAAAAATTAACTCAAAGCACGTTAGAAGAATGGGGTTTTCCGATGTGCACGACTGCAAAGATTATTATACACGTTCAAATCATTGAGTCAAGACCCATTTTAGCTTTTAGAACAACTTTATACAGGTACGTGGAAGACATCATTGCTCCAATACATGACTATTATCTTCTAATACTACTGTAATACTTAATGGAATCTCGGTTGTTTCGTAATCATTATTGTCTTTTCATAAAGCCGAGGTTTTATATACTTTACCTGTCTGAAGTTATGAGTACTAAGCTTCTAAAAGCATAGGACGGCGACTTAGAGTAGTTTTTATATATAAAATTACCGTTCCTCCGGGTTCTAATCTTAGAGAACGTTTTCATTGATAATAACAAGGAAGTCTACTATTTTTCCACATCACAAAAAGGGAGACCTAAATTCTGTGAATAACTACAGAGGTATCATTTTATTACATGTTCTTCGGAACATTTTTTCACATTTTTTAAACGCAAGATTAAAATCTTGGTGTGACTCAAAAAGATGATACAAGAGGCACCAGCTGTATTTAGACCCTCTTACTCTACCATTGGAAATATTTTTGTCCTACAGTTCGTGGTTCAAAAAGAACTGGGGCGGGCAGGGGGTAGATTTTATGCGTTATCCGTTGACTTTTACAAGGCTTTTGACTAGGTGGATAGGAAATAATTATGGTTCATTTTGAAAAAAAAACGGTTGTGAAGGTAACATGATAAGAATTATAAAAGCTATGAATATAAGCGTTCTGGCATCTGTTAGAATCAATGTAAGTAACGCAACTGATAACGGTGTTGGAGGCACCAAAAAGAGCAATATATGTATAGTCAGTTATTTTGAATGAATTAAAGGAAGTTAAAGAAGGTTATGTTATAATTCCATTACTTTTCTCAATTTTCATTTCAGAAACTGAAAAATATTTTTTTCAGCGATCCAAATGTCATAGATGCACAACTGCGTTTGCAGATACTTTTGCAATGTAAAATACGAGTCGTAGAACAATAATATTGTAAAAAATGGAGTGTAACAAATAAACGTCGAAAAAAGCAAAAATTATGGTTTTCAGAAACGGGGGTTATTTAAAACAATCAGAGAACTGGACATAAAATAACGATCGCTTAGGCTTTTCTACATAATTATTATAACTATTTCGGCCTAACTTTCTCATGTAGATTGTGCTGGTCTAAATGTGTTGACATCTATATCTGTAAATCTTTACGCATGATGTATATTATTCACAGGATGATAAAAAATTTGAATAACATGAACTTTTCGATAATTTTAAAGATTTTTATATAAAAATAAAACCCATGCTTTTGCACGGTTGAGAAATTTCGGGGAATAAATCGCAATACTGTATTGAGCATGCAGTGGAAAGATTAATTCAAGTACTTTTTGGGCGTAGGTAAAAACGCTTAAAACTGTCTTGTGCTCCAAGAATGTAGTCGATAACCGCCATGGTTGGAAACAAAAGTTAGAACAGTAAAAATCAATATTAGTTCAGTTGATTAAGCTGGCACACTTCCGATATCCAAGAAAATGATATCAGAAACAAAAAAGACACGCATATTTTTCTTAGAACTCGTAGTCTACTAATAAACAATAATTTATGCATGATAACATTCATTCAAAGTAATACATGTAATAGGTTCTCCTCGGGAGATATTGATGATGAGATTCATTACCCCTTAATTTGCCAAGCCCTAATTTTAAGTGAATCACGAATGTTTTTAACCCGCTTTCTCGATTGCATATCTAATGCCAAATTATGCCTCTTGCTAATTACAACCTAATGTCCTCAAATCATTTTAAATTTAATAACTTTTGCTAGAAGGACATTGTACACAAGAAATGATGGTTTTCACTCTTTTACATACCATTTAAACCTGTTGATCTGAAAGTTTGTAAATTACTTTGAAAAAAAACTCTTTACCCAGAAGGTACTGAGTTTTCTTACATCTTTAGTATGTTTATTTTAAAAATGTTCACAATAAAAATAATGATTTTTTTAAAACTGTTACAATTTTTTTTAATTTGGGCCAATAGCCTTTGATACTGAATAAAGAATTTCAATTCAATTCAATTCAACAAGGAAGTCCCTAAAATGCTTTCACTAGAAGTTCGCAAGTTACGCAATTACATCATGTTTGGGTCTACAGATAGATTGCGAACTGGCTCAAGTGGTAGAGTGTTGAGTCTCCAGATCTACTGGTTGGCTCCGTGTCAGTTTAATATGACCGACTGAGACAAGAGTCTACGTTCTCCCGCCTTGTTTCTTGTGTAGCAGCACGTACATTTTGTCAGTCGTGTGGCCCATCCACGATGTTGCCTATTAATTTAGTTCTGACGCAACACACAAAACAAACAATAGTGACGGGAAAGGCCATTTATAAATGTTTTTACTCGATGTCCGTTAGTTACGCAAGTACATCATACTCGATGTATAGAAAGTCACGCTTTGTGTAAATCTTAATTCATATTAAAATGGCTTGGTTAAAACCTCGCTATCGATCTAGCGCCGTAAGTACAGCGTCGTGGTAACGAGTCGTTAGCCTTTTTATTCGCATAATAGCTACGGCCGGCTGTAAGCTACCGTGACATTGTACATGCTGGGCTCTAGTTCTTGTACTCTTTCCTGTTATTCCTGTTTGTATCTCATTTGACACGAGATTAACATTACTGTGGAGTAACATTACTGTGGAGTAACATTACTGGCTTTCACTAGTTTTCAATATTATATTAGCTAAGATCTAGAAAGACTAGCACAACGCCAAGCCGGCATTGTTTAACGTAGAACTTCCTACATCCGTTCCGGGGAGGGATGCGAGACTGGCAACTGGCTTAAGAGGTAGAGCATTGGTCTCCAGATTGGAAGGTCTGGTTGGGTTTGTTTCAACAGGAGCCCAGGTCTCCCCACCCTGTCTTGTGTGTGGCAGCACATAAAATTGTCAGACGTCAGTATGGTGCCCGACCACAATAAAGCCTATATATTCTTGACGTTGGACGTTAAATCAACGCGAACCCAACCCTACCAAGTAAGCCCCGGCTGTCAAGATGGACGGTTTGACTTGAGTTGAATGGGTTGCTTAGCGTCCAACTTCAGCACATATTTAAGCGAAGGGTCCGGAGACTAACATCTTACAATTCTACGTGATGTTACAAACAGACAGTGCGGGAAAATCATGACTCCTGTCTCAGACAATCACATTATACTAATTTCCCAACCAGTAGGATACGATATTGGACAAATGATTATAATTATGTTTGGTCGGTCGTGGGTTTGAAACCAGAGACCTCGCGATTGGGAGACAAACGCTTTGCCATTTGCGCCATTTCGCCCCCCCCCCCCCTACTTAAAGATGGAGGTACTCTAGTTAATTAGTACAACAAGCACCTTGTTTTGAGGGAAATTGAGACTTGATCATACTGAATCCATGGATTGTGATTTTAGCTCTCGGTACACGGTGCAAAAGGCTTAGAATAGACGAGAGGGGGAAGCGGTTATTCTATACAGAGACCTGTTAGCGTAAACAAAGACTAACAAAGACGCGGCCATGTTTATAGACGGGTGCAGTGTTTATAGTGAAAGCCATATGGGTGTTAGGAGATTGTGCTGCATTACAGGTAGTAAGAGGTGAACGTACAAAGAATTAAGAGAAACGTTTTGGGCTTTGGTGAAGAAATGTCACCTCTCTTAATTGATATCTTGTATACATTACATACCCCTCGTAAAAGAATACGTTTGTTGTAAGTCAAAGTGTCGTACGCTCCAAGTGATTTCTACATGGGTAATTGTGTGATGATCTCAAATTACAAGCCCAAAATCCCTAGGAAAGATTGTCGGATAAAAACCTTAAAAACTTGTTCTCCGCTAACATGCAAATAAACATTTCATGCTACCTCTCTAGTTGTACCTGATATATAGTTACTGAATTATGTTCAGTCGACAATATGCTGTCCTCCTATTCTGTTGGTATTCTCGCAAGTAACCAAATATTTTGCAAAAATGGAAGAAGAGAGGCATATATCGTAAGCAAAGTATGAAAGTGTTGATTATTTTCACTTTCTAGACAAGGTCAAATACATCTTGATTAACATATAGATCAGAGAAATAATTTTGAAAAGAAAATTTAACCCTCTTAGAAGATGCTGTCTAAATCGAAAAGGAATATTCAGAATTTGGTGTCAGCCAGTTTAACTATCGGCATTTTAGGTAGTATGATGCTTCATACAAAATCCTTATGCCATTGCAGTTATTAGTTTAAGTTTGGTCTCTAACCTTTTAAAATAAAAATAGATAGTATAATGTAAAATGTAGTCTCAATATTTTAAAAATAAGGTGGTTTTTATTACACCTATGCCGTTTTCAAGGTGTCAACTAATTTTTCGTTCCTTATGTCCGTTTTGTCAAAAGCACATTGTAATTTGGTTTTTTCGCCTGGTCCACAAGAATTAAAATTTTGATATGATAAAAATATAATCAAGTTGTTTATTTTGAGTCTCACTGACACTGATAATGATAATGCTGCCTGTTCCATGCCTAAATAGAATGAGCACTATCTCTTTATTGGCTATTTTTGTAAGGTTTTCATATATAATGAAGGCTGATTTTCTTCACGGTTTGCACATTTCATTTTTTTTCTTGATCCCTCACAAATGTGTTATAATGTAAAGGGTTTATAATTATAAATCCTAGAAAAAGGGGATGCTTGGAGAGCAGTGAAAAAAATCCGTTTTGGCATCCTCACATCTAAAATGCTATAGCGAATGAGCAACACCCTTCACAGTTATATCTCTACTTAGGACATTGCACCCTCATTACTATAATACATGTGTCCCTAAGCGTTTGAGGATACCTAAAAATAGATAACGGATGTCCCAAAATAGATGGTTATTTCCGATTTATTGATATGCCATAACATGGTTCGTGCGGCGGCTGAGTTGTAATTGTAACGTTACATTTCGTCTGTGGGTTCACAGTCCTCATCAATAATTCAAATCCCTGGTTTGCAGTGATTACTGATCCGTTGTTTTTGTTTTTGTTGTTGTTGTTATTTTTTTTTTGCTTTTGTTGTTGTTTAGATACAAAAACTGCTTATTCCCAAGGCTAACTTTGTGGTGTAAATTTCTAACGCCTCTTAAGTTACATTATAATTTACTTTATTTGTTCTGGTTCCTTATGAGGATTCCCAAAATACCAGTTACGAGTGAATTACAGTATTATGTTATCAGAAGTAGTTGGCCCAATTCACCTTGCTGCTGTGTAGACTGAGATAGCTCAACAAATAATTATTATCTCTGATTATGATTCTGTTCTAACAATGGTAATGATTCATTAAAGATAAATCACTATTATACTTATTACGCGACAACATGTTCAGCTCCGTCAGTATTGGTTGACTTGGCACGTACTGTTGTTACTCTAAAGAGGCATCGATCTATTAACACCAATAGTCAACATCTAGCCTGTATTGAAGACGGGTCCTAAGACTAACGTCTGACATTTTGTGTGCCGCCTCACAAAGAATGAGCAGGGGTACCAGAAATTCTGTCTACATCAGCTTGCTTAGCATAATCATTGTACCAACGCCAAGCCAACCAGCAGAGAGCAACAGAGCTGGAATGAGATTCGAACCAGAGAAACATTGTATAAAACGCACGCGTTCTCTTGATTGAGCTACCTGGCTTACGCCCTCTTGTAGTGTGAGTCACATTAGTGTAATTTATTGTTTTATGAATCACCAACCCAGTACTACTGTGATCTTTACTCTGTGCTTTCTTTTTGTGACTCCAAAAATTCTATTAAAAAAGAAAGAAAAATGAGAGCTTAATAATGAATTTTTAATATGCATAAAACGAAATTGAAATTTAATCAAGCTCTAAATTAGGCTCTGAAGCTATCTTAAGCTGTGTTCATAATCTATGTATCTGTTGTTCTTGTTGTTGTTGTTTTATATATATCTTTTTATCTTTTACATATAAAGTCTTAGTGTGAACGTACACCATTTTCTTCTTTTTTCAATGCAGTCATTTTTTGTCTGTTGAAGGCTTAAAGCCGAAAGATTACGTGTTTTGTATTGTTTTGTATTCTTAGAGCCGTGCTATACTTATTTTTGTATTTTTGTGTGCCTTGCATAATTTATTATTAAAGAAATAAGTCGTTTGACTCAGTCTTATGGTGTGTTTTATCTATTTGCTAACGTCGCATATTATGTGGAAATGACTACATATAATATGTCATACTTTTTCAGAATGAAAAAGGTGCATCAATGAAGATATAAAATTAACAATTATCTGCGTAGTTCGAGTCCCGCAGATTTCCAGAATTCCATACAGACACGAGAAGACTGGATGAATTCGAACATTAGCCTTACCGCTCATCGGTCAAGAATGCTGCACTCTGAGCTACTGGTGTTCCCAAAGGCAGAAATTTATTAATCTACTTTGTTTTAGAGCCTGTGAACTTTTCAAAAATATTTTAGTATCGGCAAACTTTAACAATGGAAGAAAAATCTTTTACTATGCATTATCGTTTATATGAAATTTGTAAAAAATACTCTAAAGTACAACCTGAGTGCATTTTGTACATAGATGGTGATTGTTGATCAGCAAAGATAAGGAGAATCATTAGGAGGCCTTCCTACATATACTGAACATTTGTAGCAGCTGTCTTAAGTTGGACTAGGCCATGTCTTATCAACTCTTTCATGTTTTGTGCAATGGAAAACGTGAGAATCCCTGTTGAGTTCTAAAATAGTTTTAGAATTAGAAAAATTATCTCTGAAAGGGTTTAAAAATGCAAGCACAAAATTATTCATTTTTCTAAAAATACCGAAAATCGCTTTGAAAAATACATGGAATTAAAAATGCTAGCAGGTTGAAGAAAGATAACAAAATGAACGGATTCGGAATTAATTAATTTTACACGTGGAGTATGCGTTGAATTTAAAACTTTATCAAACCAGCATACAAGCTTCAATCTTCGATCTAACAAACGTGAATTAAAAACACAGACTCTATCAAATTAAGATGGTTTACGAAATAAATTAAACATGATTAAAATACGTTTTCTGGTCGATAATGAGGTTAATTTGCCCATTCAGAAAAGCTATAAAATATAGTATTTTTCTTAGGATAAATTCCCTTAAGTTCACCTAATCCATTTGTCACGTTTATAACGCTTGCATTATTTGACAGTATTAATTTTTTTTCACATTTATAATACACAATTTATATATACTCATGACATAACGAAGTGTAGATGAAATAAAGTTAATTATTTCAGGCTATCTACTAAACATACATTATATTATAAGTATACCATGCCTCTTCCTATCGACCTTGAAAATGATGTCTAAGAACCTTCACTTTCCAAAGTGCAAACCTTTGGAACAACCTTCCGGACGAAATGAAAAATGTTAATTCATTAACACTATTCAAGTCTAAACTAAAGACAAATCTTTTAAAGTCTCATTTTAATATTAAAATTCCTCGAATTGACTATTTGGTTTTAACTCGTACGCTCATCATCCTTTTTTCTCCACTCTCTTTCTTATCCGAGGATCAGTACTTAATTTTGTTAAACATTTTCAAACTCTGTGATATATCTATAGCAATGTTTAATAATATCAATGTGTTTTAAATATCATTGTTTTTTAAAGTTTTAATAACATGTATTAATAACAACTTATTTGTGTATAACCTTAGAGAGCCTTTTATTATATTTCTATGCAATCTCTTCTTTTTTAAAAGTCATTTTAGGAATTGTGTATGTAAATGTTTCTTTTTTTTAATACTTTTGTGAGTATGTTAAAAATTGCTGTTAAGCGCTTTGAGCTTTTTGTAGGGAAAGCGCTCTATAAATAAATATTATTATTAATGCTCTCCCATGTGAGGCACATCAGTGTGCCTTATTAGAGGGCTTCCAATAGTTCCTTTAATACCCCCCTCCCCCC